>VONZ01003302.1:0-24233 GCA_012976165.1 Labeo catla
GGGATTATGTCCAGTCACCTTTGATTATGAACAGAAGGCTGTAGACATGAATTATGCAGCAGGTGGTGTTGTAGTTTCCGCATGTTAGCACTAAAAATTATGGAAATACCCTTTAATAGAACCTTAACAAATCTAAATCTGTAAAATACAGAGGAAAACCTAGGGATAAAACAATGTCGATGATGGAATATATGTCTAATATATTTTATACTGTTAGTAAGTCCAAAGTACAATGTTCATTGTTTTGTTCAGATCAGCGTTGCCATTAAGAACATAAACAGCTGTTACGTAAAGGACAATGTACATCCAGCTGGTTGTTATCACAGAATAAAGCCCGATAGGCTTATCAGCACATTGTGTCTAAGATTGAAGGGCTTTATTTTACGAAAACAACCGGCTGAATGTACATTGTCCTTACTACATTATGCTTATTACATGGCTACTTGCCAAAACAGCTAAATAATTAGACACAAAATATGAGTTGAAATATCTGAACTCAAAGCTTCTGTGAAGAAAGCAGTTGCTAGCAAGCAGCAAGATCAAACCAGACAGTCATACTACCTATTACACAACATTTGACCACATGAATAATTATGTCGAAATTGTCCATCACGTGTGAATTAGATGTATGAACAGTATAAAAGTATCAGGTTTGTAACATTCTGATAAAGACATCCACATACAGCAGACACATCTCTAACACACTTTAACTAAAGCCTTAAGAATGAGGGTAACAGTCGCAGTTCTTCTGCTTCTGTACAAATGTCTTATATTCGCTCCGAATGCTGCAACAGAACCGGTCTCCTCTGAATTGAGTACTAAAGATGACACCTTTATTCAGAATGAAATTAAGCAGCTGACTTGTCCTTTGAAAATATGCACAGAGGGGCTGCAGGAACTTGGAGCAACAAAAAAGAAATTACAAACCACAGAGACGCGACTCAAAGCTCTGGAAACCAGTCAGCAGGAGCTGATGTCTAGACTTGCCAACAGTGAAGCTCAGACTGAGAAAATCAAAATGGAAAACCAAGGTGAGACTGATGTTTTTGAAGACCTAACATACTGGCACACAATTGGTGTAGGATTTAATTTGTAATTATTTGAGAAATCGCAAAGCAATTTCTCAGTGAATTTTGTTCCCAACAAATGGTATAAGTTTGAATTTAAACAGTCTAGGGTGATGTTTATGATTTTTAAAAAGGTATATGTTTTCTTCAGGCAGACCAAAGGTGGCATTTTCAGCTTCATTAGGATTGAATGATTTCTTTGGACCAGTTAATGCAGATACAACACTGGTTTACAAGAATGTCTTCATGAATGTTGGCAATGCCTACCAGCAGACCACAGGTATTGTTAATCCACACTGCTGAAAACAATATCAACACACTTGTGTAATTCATGTCTGCAGCTGGTAAATGGATATATGTGTCTCACTCTTTAACAGGGATTTTCACAGCACCAGTACGAGGAGTTTACTACTTCAGTTTCTGCTACCATTGTTCAACTAGTCGTGAGACATGGCTGAACTTGTATAGAAACGGAAGGAAAGAAGTGATGGCAGGACAACACAAGACAGAACACCATATGGCAGCAAATGGAAGCAATGGCTTAACACTGCTGTTGGAGAAAGGAGATCAAGTCTATATGGTACTCCGAAAGGATTCGTGGATCTGGGATGGAGAGAATGTCACAGTGTTTAGTGGTTTTCTTATCAATGCCATATAAATAAAATACACCTTGAGAACAAACATAACATTAATGTAACATGTAATGGGTTAACAGGTTAAGGTGAAATATCAGGCTACTTAATCCAGTGTTTGTTCGATGTGAATAAAAGATTGCAACATCAAAATAACCAGCCTTCAATTACTTTAATCACAAGCTGAATGACGTTTTTACGAATACACCAACAGGCCTTTTTATTTGCTAAAAAGTATAAACTATCAAACAGGTGACAGAAGGCATGTGGCAGATGGTGTGAAACAGGGTTGTTGTTTTTTTAGCAATGTTTTGATCATATTGTTTATTTAGAGGTTTTAGAAATTAATTTAGCAACTATGGCACCATAGGCTTTATGGTATTAGGTACTAAAATATCATTAATTTCTACCAAGAGAGGCACTATGTCCACTATGAAAAGTAATATGATCAATAGCTGCAAGCAGCGATATGGGGCCAAGTTCCAAATGTATAGGTATGAATGGGCTCAAAATCAACAAAAAACATATTTATTTCTAAAACAAGAGGAAGACAGATACTACAGTGCTTAGTCAGATAATGAAGAAATTGAAATGACACAACATCACACACAATTTTTAAAAGTTTACCCACAATGGACTCTTACTTTCAGCGTTTTCCTTTTCAAAAAGAAACCTCCTTGACTGTTCCGCATCGTGAGTAGAAAGAAATAAAGAAATGTTTAGGCACACACAGCACACAAATATCGTTATAAGACAATATGATAACAATATGATTATAGAACACTTTTCTGAATAGGATTAAACACTTGATTTCGATGTTTTCCCATTCTTGCATGCGCCACATCGCAAATCAAAGAAAATGGCATCAGTGATATATGTTTCAGCAGGTTTAGGTGACCATTCAGTGACTATAATGCAACCTCTGGTTGAAACGTAACTTTATGTATGAAGTAAATATTTTCTGGAAGCCTCTAACCAGGAGTAACTACTGGAATAAAACAGACTTATAAATCTTATTGATTTCAAATATAGTTTCTGAATGTTATTTACAAGTTAAAGTGTCAAATCATATCAAGTATTATATTTCAGTGGACACTTATTTCTACTGTTGCTTATGTGGGGCAAAAGACTTTAGAATCATCATAACTGCATTAGTTTACGGAGAGCTTACACCCTACTAGCTAAGCTCTGCACTAATGGTGCAACCAAATTAAATACAGAGTTGGTTACAGACTAGCTAAGAGTTCTAAACCTCTAGTTTAGACTTTACCTTCCAATTTAAGAACTTATGAGTGGCTGGTGTAACCTTACTCCAACCTTTTCTCTTACTGCATATTTTGGATTTATGTGACATTGTGCGGTTTAGGATCTGGATTTTGTATGCTGCTGCAATGGAAAATATTTCTAAAAATAAAGAATAATTCATTTCTGTTAAAGTGAATATCAGAAAACAGTGTTCGTTGTTTCTTGTTGAGTGTGACTCTCTACATCTACTTGCCGCTGTTTGAGGCACCAGAGTGGTAAATGTGAGACCTGTCACATTCAAGTTCAGCAACCCAACTTTTAATTTAATGACTTCATCATGGACACCTTGAGATGCAATTTTATGTTCATGACAGAATTTTTTTATTTGCAACTTAGATATATGCAAATCTTCTCACATAGAAAGATAGATTCCTTGTAAGTGTAGCGGGTTGTTGTTAGATCTCTCTAATTTTCCTCTGAGTATTATTAGCTTTGTTTCAATAAGCCCTTAAGGTTACTATTGGTATGCCTTTTAACCAATAAAATAACCACACAGACTGTTAAGTGAAATATAGCTTGGATTAATTTACTTAAATCAAATAGAAAAAATATAAATATGACAGACCCAGCAACAAAAAAGATCATTTGGACAGCAACTGTCAAAATGTCCCAAAAATCACCAAATGGGATATGAAGGTGGTGCTTGCTGCTCAAGTCCAAATCACACAAAGTAGTTCACTCAAATGTCCCCCACTGTCAGGCGTTCACCTCTACCACCCTCACAAGCCACATCACAGGAAGCTCCACCTACCCGGTCCTCATCACCAGAATACTAATTACTATCACCTGTTCTCATTAGCCACTCCCTATAAAAGGTACTGTTTGCCAGTTGAGCCTTGTCTGGTCTCATATGCACACCAGATCGCTCTGCTCCCCGAAAGACTCGACATCTTCATTGTGGATTACTCTCTGTCTCCTGTGATCATCCTTGGCTTGATAAGTTTGGACTCTATGCACGCACTACTTAAGGAAAGTCTGCCATACTTACTATTTCATCTGTTTCACTCTGCCAAACCTACCATTAAACATTGTATTCTGTTTCACTTACCTGTCGTCTCCTCCTGTGTGTTCGTCTGTGTGTGTAGCGTGACACCCACAGTAATCAAAACACTAACGTTCAAAATGGCCATCAATAAAATAAATACCCTGTTGCAGGCCGGATACGATGCTGGGGTTCGGTGCTTGAGGCACAAAACAATATGCCGCTTCGCTCAATGAGCAAACAAAATAAACAGCTGTCTTACCGGTGTTATGGATCAACTGGGGACCATGTTAACTGGGGATGCACGCGTGCACGCAAGTATGTTTTTATTCCAGCAGATGTTAGACGGTGACAGATTCGTCACATGCGGTGTTCCACAGATCGTAGATTAAAAAACGTGTTTCACCAGTTGTGTACATTTTGGCATAATAAAGCGTTTTAATTTCATTCAGGAGTTCCATTGAGTTCCATTCGTTTTGGTAATGTCGTGTGCACGACTTAGTAAAATGAGGGAACGAATATAATAATAATAACAGTACTAATAATAATGAAGTACGGGGTTTTCTTTAGGCTACTCAAAAAGAAGAAAACACACAAAGAGACTCTTGATCTGTTTAAGATATCTTGCGCTTAGGCATAGCCAATTACAGCATCATCTTTTCAAGATTTTGGTTAAAGTTGTAAACAAAAGAAGAAATTTTCAATGCTTTAAAGACATTAAAGTATTTTTTCAATATATTTAAAATGTTTGCTGCATAGCTAAAACACGCTACTTGTATAAAATTTGTGTTTTGAGAGGAAAAACATACGTCGCATGACTGGCATCTAATAATTACATTCAGAAATAATGCAGGCTAAAATACTGGTCGCCTAAATCAAAATGTTTACAAACATTATAAGCACAAATAGGCTATTTTATTCCCTTCTCTCCACAACAAATTATTCACAACATTATCCTTCACAAAGACTATAACAGCACAGCGAGGTGCTGGTCATGCTGAATGCAACAACGGACTATTTAAATTGAACATTGTAACTCTTATGTTTCTTTAAATGTGTTGTATTTTGATAATGAACAGGCTGCGATGTCAAGGTAGCGAAAATGTTGTGTGAGCGCTGAGGCGCCGGCGTGATCACACTGCATTGTTTTCCCATCTGTTGTAATTTAGTCATGCTGGTTGGTCATACAAGCAAGATCATTCATTACTGTAAAGCTTTGGTAAAATAAATAAATACAAATAAATAATAATAATAATAATAATAATAAAAGAAAGAAAGAAAACTGTGAAGCTTTTACAAAATAAAGAAAACAGTTTTCGGCCTTGTTTTTCTATAGGTGAACTTTGGATTGTGTCACAATGAATCGAAACTCAGCACTTTTTTCCCTTTTCTAAGATGTGCGGTACATCCACTGCGTACGTCATACTGAATTGTTAATAAAGTTAAACCGAACTTTTACTTTGACGGGTTGCCGTGAATACCTTTAAATTTTTGTGTGTATATTTGACGCTTGTTTTCCTCAAACGAAACGGTAAAATGCTCATGAAGTGACTCTCAGAGCAGTTCTGGAGATGTTGTTAATGTATTTATGTCCTCATTTAGTGAAACGGCAGACGCTGAAATGACTGCGAGCGTCACGCGCGCATCAGTAAAGAAACGGCGCGTCCGCCCCGTCCATTCATAAAAAGACACGCAGAACGTGCAGGATTCATATTTAAATAGTCTTTTGTGGCATAATATTTACAGATACATAATATTTACAGATACTAACTCACAAGCTACACACTAACACTGTGTCTACAACAGACGCGATAGCTGTCAAGCTGCACCACAACAGCTAAAGTCTGTCTATGCAAGACGTGACAAAGCGACCGTTAAAGAACTTTGCGTCAGTACATCATAAACAGAACGCGGCATCAGTTTACTGCCTGGGATTTGTCGTGTCGCGTCACGCCTTATTCAGTGTAGATAGCATCACTGATTATAATATTGTATTTTGTCTGGTGTAGACACCGTGTTAGAACTCTTATTAAATATTGTTACATATGATATGATGTCATTCATAATTAATAGAACTTTTCTATTTCAGAGACTGCAAATCATTAATAAACCACAATGTAATTATAACTTATTTCAAGAATAATAATAAGAATAACAAGAATATAAAAAAATGCATCTGTGACTTAATATTGCTTCTTATTTTTCAGTGGATTAAACATTCTTATTAAATACATCGCTTTCTTCTCAGCTTCGTGCAATTTCAGATGTATTATTGAATCAAAAATTTTAACTTTAACTTTGTTTAAATTTTTAACATCATAATATTGGTTGTCTGCTTTCTTTTTTTTTAGAGTTTAGCTCCAACCCCAATTCAGCAGACCTGAGCAGACCTCAGCTCCAGCTGAGGAAGAGGACGTTTCTGCAGCATCCGAGGGAGGGCGTGAACCATTTGAGGCTGACGTCTCTTCTGAACTCACCTCTTCAGCGACCAAGGAGATCGGGTTGCCCCACCTCACCCTGAGCCTTCTAGGCTGGATGATTGGTTTCTGGGTAACAACCGTGGCTCCAGGCCACGCTCGTTCCCCGTACCGTTCTTCCCGGGAGTGGACGAAGAGTTGACGATATGGTGGAAGGCCCCTTTCTCGGCCAGAACACGATATGCCAACTCTTCGTCCCTCACCACCTGGGGACCCTCGTATACCCCCTCGCTGGACCTGCATGAGGGTGTTCCCGATCCAGAGCTTCTGCAAGAGCTGCATTCTTCGACCGACTATGCTCTCCGAGCTACGAAGGTCACCACGCAGACGCTGGGAAGGGCGATGTCCACTATGGTGGTCCAGGAGCGCCACCTGTGGCTAAACCTGGCGAAGATGCGAGATGCTGAGAAAGTTTGCTTTTTTGATGTTCCCATTTCTCAGGTTGGTCTCTTTGGCAATACCGTGGAAGAAATTGCCCAGCAGTTCTCTACGGTAAAGAAGCAAACGGAGACCATCAAACACATCCTGCCTCGGCGTGTGGCGAGCGCTAGCCCAGCTCCGCCGAGGCAGCAGCCCCCACCTGCTCCAAGCCAAGGGCGGCCCCCTGCAAGAACAGCTCAGGCCCCACAGCAAGCCGGCCCTGCAGCTAGACACGCCCAACGGTCCAGTTCTCGCAGGAAGGTGGTACCGCCAACCTGTCCACAGGCCACAAGGAACCATCGTCAGGCTTTAAAGCGTTCCTGAGATGGGCAGCCCAGAAGAGAGGGACCATTTGACCTGCCTGGATCCACACTCGACGAGGGGACAAGCGATGGATTCGACAAATTCCCTGTCACCCCACGTCTTTACGAAGGTTGCAGAGGCTGCCCTTCCCCCACATTTAGGGAAGTGTAGTGACCTGAAAAGTTAAGCTTTCTTTACCGAATACATCAACTCTGTGAACAATATAATATCTATAATCAGACAAATGTTTTTACAACTTATTTTGATCAAAAACATATAAAATTAGAACACACAAACATGAAGAATCAGCGTGAGAATCACAAAAAAGCATTGTCTTTGTAATTTCTTTTATTCCAAAATATATATAAAAAGACAGGATCTTTTGTTGTGGAATCACAAGGTGTCAGACCTGTGTGTGCCATTTGGACTGTTTGTGTGTGTTTTCCCAGTGTTACCCATATTTGGTCTTCCTGTTCTCATTAGTTACGTCATTGTCTAATCATTTGCACCTGTCTTGTTGTGATTGGTTTGTCGTTGTATTTAAGGTTGGTTGTCCCCTTGGTGTCCGGTCAGTGATTATACGTCATTCTACTCTGTTTATGTTGTACCCAGTTTTGTTTTCGTCGTGTTGCTGGTTCCCTGCTGTTTTCCTTTCCGTTTATGTACATTTTGGATTATATTAATAAACTGCACTCATTGGATCTCCGCTCTCCTCCTGCTCATTCCACGCACACGACTAAACCGTGACACAAGGCTGACAGTAATTATTCAAGATAATCATTATTTGTCCTGAATCACTGAATTTGTTTAGAGTCTAATCTCTGAGTTATATTAAATGAAGGAAATATAATTCACAGATTAGACTTTCAATTAGTTCAATGATTCAGGTCAAATAATGATTATGTTAAAACATAATCATCATCATCTGACGACTTGTGCTTTTGGCCTTTCTGGCTGTTATAACTTATAGTTATAGCAGCCAAGCAAAATGCAAAGATAAAAATATAAGGGTCAAGAGCCCAACTAATGCAAACACTGACCACTATAAAAAGTGATTTTCTCCTTTGGTGATTCTGCTTGTTAACATCAGGTGTCTTCAATAATGGTCAATCATCACTTAATTAATGACTAATTATCTCATTAACTTTAACTCCGCTTCAGTGTTATTTTGACACTCTTCAGTGTTACTTTTAACACTCTTGAGTGTGGAGCCAAATAAACTCACAGGAGAGTTCATTTAACACTGGGCTTTTTACTGTGCACCCGAATTGCGCACAAGCATAGAGACGTGTTTCAGACAGCGCGGTGTACTGAGTTGATTCCTCTTTTATGTCTCCCTGCGTTTAAGATACATAGCTACGCTTGGGGGTTACGTGGCAATATTGGAAATATTTCTGTTTTAAACCACGAATGCGAGCCAATGGATATCATACAAGCAACGTGCAAACTTGGCACAATAGTTATGCCGATGAAGGTCTTAACTTCAGTCAATTCACTATACAGAAAGTGAAAGTTAAAAAACTGACGAAGATTTCTAATGCTGCATTAACGGCACGAAACAAATCTACTTAAACATATGCTGATAACGGTGTATAACTGTCTAAAATTAAATTTTATTACAATGTTGTTAAATTAAAACGTTTTTGCAAAGAAATGTTACAGGTTTATGCAAATATGATGTAAATGTAAAATCTTAAATGTATAAAAATGATTCTCTTTTTGGGAAACCCTGTATTTAAAAAAAAAAAATAGTGAAAAAAAAAATAGTAATTACATTGTAAACTAAGAACTGGGAAAAAGGAGTTCAGTTGACAAAAAAGTTTAAAAACCCCTGCTCTAGAGGGCAGTTGTCATGAATCCTGTTTGTGGTCTTCCATCTTTTCACCACCAGAGTTCGCCTTATATTGACACTCACACCACACAGACTGTTACACGTCACCCTGGACTACATTTCACATGTCCCATTGCACTGATTACACACTCACCTGCAGCCAGTCTCGCCTTTATCTAGCCTGTTTATCTCGTCTTGTCTGTCTGCTGCCTGCACTGGAATTATAGCCTGTCCAATTATAGCCTGTAAGACCAATTGCAAAATGTTGCAGTCTTGCAGCAACAATACACACCTTTTAGAAATGGGACAGAAGAGCGTGTTTATTAAAGATGATGCATAGATGTATTTGTTGCCATTTTAATATGGTGCGCTGTGTTTTAGTTCTGTGCATGACCAGCATGTAAATGTTGTTCTATGAACCAGTAACGAGACATGCTCTTTGAAGTTGAAGATTGAATGTCAAACTAGAGGCTGACATTTTTTCGGGAATCCCGCGGGTCACGGGATTCCCACGGGAATCCCGCGGGATGGGAAACAAAATCACTAATAATCACGGGATTGGGACGGGACGGGAAAAAATGTCAGCGGGAGTGGGCGGGACCGGGAATCGTAACGCTATGAAACCCAACTTTACAGACAAATATACCTTTTATATATATATTGTAATTTTGAACTTAATTCTAGTTGACCCGTCTCTTTATTCTCTCCTTCTGTATGCTTTGGTGTGGCTGGTTAAGCAAGTTCATGACAGACAGATCGTTAACGACTGGTAATACAGCAGGCGATCCAAATGCTCACCTATCATTCATCGACCATATGGCTTTTCATCTGAAAGATGTATGTAGTAGCAAGTTTACATGGCCGCTCAATCTAATGTTAACCTAGAAAAATGTGCGCTTTTGAAGTGTCTGTGTGAGTGTGGAAGCTGAATAGTAGCGCGGTACTGCATGACAGAGGCGCCGGTGCGCTCACTTGCTCTTAAAATACCGTCATTTTTGGTCATACAGATAAGAGTGATAGGCATCATTCGAATTTGTAAAGACTCAACGTTTATTTGTGTGCACTCAGAAAAACAAGGAAACGTTGCGCTTTTGTAAACAGATTAAAGCAAAAAGGACGAGCTTTCTGCCGCCTGTCTCTGTGAACTTGAGCGCGTCACTTCGAAACTCCGTGTTTACTTGCTTTAGAGACGAGAAAAATATATCTATAGAGTGAAATGTCTACTTTCAAATGGACCAATTAAAATAGGAAACATGTGTCTGCATGAATGATTTAAGTGAAATTTAATATGTGTGCAATGCACACTGTGCATTTGTTTAAGATGGCTTTCAGTTCAATAATAATAATAATAATAATAATAAACAAATTTTTGCATTTTTATTCAACTAATGTAAAAAAAAAGTTACGGGCATACTGTGATCTGTACTGTATTCTTTACTGTAACTGGCAGATTCTAGCCAAAAAAAAAAAAAAAACAAAAAAAAAAAAACATAATACGGGAGTGGGAGGGAATGGGAGTCATTCTTCCGGGATTGGGACGGGACGGGATTTTTTCCCAGTTTTTTCGTGGGATTGGGATGGGATGGGATTTTTTTTTGTGGGAGTGGGACGGGAGAGATTTGAAAATCCACTCCCGTGTCACCCTCTATGTCAAACTCAGTCTTAAAGCAGAATGATGATCTGGCCCACATGTGGCGTGGAATGATGCCACTTGAATGGACCGCTCCTGTTAGGTAGATCTGGGCCACAAGCAGGCCATAGCAATACCACATATCAGCCAAGAGCAAATAAATAATTCACACTGGTTATTATTTATGCCTTCTCAGCTTGTCCAAGCTTGTTAACAAGCAAAATCACTGAAGCAAAGAAGAGAACAGAAACAGAGACAAACAGAAACTCAAGAACTACAACTGACTTAAGCCACAGCCTTAAATGAAATCAACTGAAGATAAAAGACATTAAATCTCTGAAGATCTCAGCAGTGGAGGATTAAACAACTCCACAAACAGCTTCACGCATTACTAACCAGATCGACTTTCTGTCAGATGTCTACAGAAGTTCTTAGTGAGAATTAACTGGGGTTTAAATCTAATGTTTGTTTCATTTGAATGGTGATTAGTGTTTCCATTAGTTGGGCTCTTAACTCTTATTATTAATCATTTGTCTTTCTCTGCTTTCACAGTCTTTTTGACAAACACATTTGCAGTAAATGATAGTTTGTTGTTGATAGTTTAACAATTATTGTGTAAAAACCTGATACACTGAGAACATCTTTTAATCTAACAGTTGAGTAATTTAAGGCTTTAACATTATAAACCCTGGAAGTTTAGTACTGTGATACCCAGCATGCATTGCTACATTACACTTTTTATTGTCACCATTGTTGAGTTTCATGTGTTGATTTATGATGACTTTGTGTGTTACTGGAGTTACGCTTTTTGTGCTTTTTTTTTTTAGTGGTTAAGTCTCGGGGGTCTGAGGTTGTTTTTTTGCTTCAAAATGATGTGAAAATCATCTTGTTTACTCGCTCACAGAAAACACTATATTGATTTACATTTTCTAAGACATTTTTTGTTTTAAAAGGGTATATGCAAGGAGGCGTGAATGATCATGAATAATAGTGTGATTCACTCCTGAGAAGACAAAGGCCCACATAATGAGCTGCATAATGAGCCTTTCAGTCAGATGTGTGATTGAGAGGGAAGTGCTAGAATACGAGGACAGCATACAACAAATTTATATTTTTTTTGTTTGTAGTTTATTTAGAATATACTTAACTATCACACAAAATAAGTTAAGATTCACTTGCAGTTATTAGGAACAAACAAATAAACAACACAAGAATCAAGATGTCGTGGGTGCAATATCTAAAACAGGGGTGCCCAACCCTGTTCCTGGAGATCGACCTTCCTGCAGAGTTTAGTTCCAACCCTGATCAAACACACCTGTTTGTAATTATCAAGTGCTCCTTCAGATCCTAATTAGCTGGTTCAGGTGTGTTTGGTCAGGGTTGGAACTGAACTCTGCAGGAAAGTCGATCTCCAGGACCAGGGTTGAGCACCCCTGATCTAAAATATCCAAAACAGCGGCAGGAAACTTGAACACAGGAAAACGGGAGACAGCAGAATCTGCACGAGAAAACAAATGGACGTGAGCATCACAATGATCTGACAAAGACAGAGCAAACATAGCGGTAATATACAGGTATATATACTACAAGTTGAAAGTTTTTTAACAGTAAGATTTTTAATGTTTTTTTTAAAGAAGTTTCTTCTGCTCACCAAGTCTGCATTTATTTGATCCTAAGTACAGCAAAAACAGTACAATTTCGAAATATTTTTACTAATTAAAATAACTGGTTTCTATTTGAATATATTTTTAAATGTAATTTATTCCTGTGATTTCAAAGCTCAATTTTTAGCATAATTTCTCCAGTCACATTATCCTTCAGAAATCATTTTAATATCCTGATTTGCTGCTCAAAAATGCTTTATATTTATTATTATACAGTACAAAAACAACATCTGAGAAACTAAATTATTATTAAGCACATTATAAGCACGTTTAAACATATTTGTAGACAGAGTATTTCACAGTAAAGATTGATCTAAGCATTCTTAGACTCTATTTTTATATTGTCTAAACATTACTTTTATATCGTATTGTTTATGAAACATAAAACCATCCTGACGCCTTGCAGATGCAATGAAAGATTGCCTGTCATATTTCAAAATGTTGCACTCCATTTCACACATTTTAGTCAGGAATTATAGTTTTGGAAAAGTCCAACTAGTAAATCCGTTCAAGTTTATGTCACAACAACACATTATCTAATGCCAATAAGAAACATTACTTACACTGTATAAAAGATCTCCTCTGCTGGCTCCAGCCACGCTCACGTTCTGTTTGTGAGGTAAACAAGCTTAGCCTATTCCTTTCAGCGCGTCTTCTTCCAAAAACAAAAGGTATCCGACTTGTTGCTGTTTTGTTACGGTGATGTGGGTGTTTACATGTCGCGCGTCTCACATAGACGATTATAATATCAATAGGGCCAACAGTGTGTGGAAGTGATCTAATTAGAGATAATGAAGTCAGAGGGGAAAACAGGACATGCCGTTGGCTTTATACAGATGACTTTAACACAGAATGTTTGTTTTCGATAAAAAAAAGTAGACATTTCAAGCTTTCTATAGATATATCTCTCATGTTTGTGTGTCATGTATTCGCTGAGTTTCAGTTCATTTTAGTGACGCATTTCAACTGGATATTCACAGAGACTGAGAAGACTAAAAGGACACCCTGTATATTTTCTTTATTTTACAAAAACAGAAGTTTGTTGATATGGTGAGCATACACAAATAAAAGTAGACTCTTCACAGATTTAGATGATGTATTACTTTTATGTGTCCAATCAAAACTGACTGAGCAGTTTAAGTTATTTTAGCCGTCATCTGGAAAATATGCAAGTGCTCCCACCGGCGACTTTAACAACCCCAGGGCATTAAGTGGTTTAGCAATACTGTTGATCTTGCGCTGCAGCAAATTTATTATCGTCACTGCACAATTGTTAGTTAAACAACATTAATAAATCAGGCTATTTTATTAAAGGGGTCATCAGATGCCCATTTTCCACAAGTTGATATGATTCTTTAGGGTCTTATTGAAAAGTCTGTAATATACTTTAGTTAAAAATTCTCAATGGTAGTGTAAAACAACACCCTTTTTACCTTGTCAAAATCAGCTCTGCAAAAATCATCTCATTCTGGTCGAGGCTGCTTTAAATGCAAATGAGCTCTGCTCACCCCGCCCCCTCTCTTCTCTCTGTGGAGTGACGAGCCTGTTTACTTTAGCTGCATTTAGCCGTGTTTAGCCGCTAAACTTGCTAACTAGCACTTTATTAAGAAAGGCGATCACAAAGATTCATAAAAAAAACGCTTATACTCACTTCTGCTGTAAGTGAAGCTGGATCATGAATGATTCGCGTGAACATAGACGGATATATGTAGATCGGGAGGTGCATTCCCTTCACAAACAAACGTAATCTACTGCCTCTTCAGCGGCTCAGATGTCGGGAGTAAATGACGACCACTATGTTCATTATTACATCCAGCAACACAACACCTCAATCACTCAATCTGAGATTTTCTTGTCTAACTTACATCCCTGCTCCGGCATCAAAACAAAGAGGGTGGACTGTGACGGCTGATCTGAGGTAAAACGCTCATGTCAATCAACTATTGTGGGAGCGGCCTCTGCTGGTGTGACGCCACAACGACAGACATCTGAGAACGGCTCGAAAAAACGGAAAAAGGGAATATTATTTTTATACTGTATTCAACACAAACTGGGCTACAATAATTTGTGAGCAGCATTTATGTACAGTACTGTGCAAAAGTTTTAGGCCACTAGTATTTTCACCAGCTAAATATGGTTTAAAGTAAGTTATTTCTATCTTTTGCTGTAGTGTGTCAGTAAAAAATATCAGTTTACATTTCCAAACATTCTGTTTGCCATTAATTGTAATAATCCAGTGAGATTTTTGTTTGCACAAGGAGTCTGACAACAGCCAGTGCTCCACACTGATCTGATCTCACCATCATCCAGTCTGTCTCTGGAATGACATGAAGAAACAAAAAACTGAGATAGACTAAATCCAAAAAAACTGTGGCAATGTCTCCAAGATGTTTCAAATAACCTACCTGCAAAGCTACCTGAAAAACTATGCACAAGTGCACATAGGGCAAAAGCTGCTTTAAACGTAAAAGATGGTCACATCAAATGCTTATTTATTTTAGTTAATAGAAGTTCTTTGATGATGCCTTCTGCTCTTGGCTTGTCTGGCTGTTTTAACTCAGTTATAGCAGCCAAACAAAATCTGTGTCAAGAGCCTAACTAATGCAAACAGTTTTATTCAGTAAATTTATTATTGTCACCACCAAAAAACTTAAAGTGCTCCTATTATGCCTTTTCAAATATTACCTTTCATGCAGTCACTCACAAATCGAGCACTCACAAATCGGGCAACCACCTAGACCTAATTTACACACGCAATTGCGTCGCAGACAACACTTTGGTTAAACCCCTACACATCTCTGACCATTTCTTCATTACTTACGCTCCCTTTCACCCTCCCATCTTTCCTCTGTAGTGTCCTCCTCTCTTCCCTCTACAACCCTTTTCTCATCTCTAGAAGTTAATACAGCCACTGACACCTTATGCTCTACTTTAACTTCTTGCCTAGACGCTATATGTCCTCTCTCTTCCAGGCCAGCACGGGCCACCCCTCCTAACCCCTGGCTATCCAATGTTCTCCGCGAACATCGGTCCAAACTTAGGGCAGCAGAGAGAAAATGGCGCAAATCTAAAGATCCTTCTGACTTGAGTATGTATCAGTCTTTGCTTTCATCCTTCTCTGCTCAAGTCCATGCTGCCAAATCCTCATACTTCCACATCAAGATCAACAATGCTCCAGACACACGTAACCTCTTCAAAACATTCAATTCGCTCCTCTGCCCTCCCACACCACCTCCCACCACTTCTATAACAGCTGACGATTTCGCCACATTCTTTACTGACAAAACTACAACTATCAGCAGCCAGTTCTTGGCTCCACACGTACAGGAACTTATACCGACAACATCCACAGCTAACACCCCACTCTTCTCCTTCTGTCCCCTCTCTGAGGCAGAAGTATCCAAACTTCTCCTCTCCAGCCATCCTACAACATGCCCACTAGATCCTATCCCCTCTCACCTTCTCCAAGCTATCTTTCCTACACTCTTACCAGCACTTACACACATCATCAACACATCTCTCCTCACAGGCACTTTCCCCACTGCATTCAAGCAGGCTCAGGTAACCCCACTGCTCAAAAAACCTACATTAAACACTTCACTTATAGATAACTATAGACCGATCTCTCTCCTTCCATTCATAGCAAAAACACTTGAACGAGTTGTTTTTAACCAGGTATCGCTGTTTCTCGCGCAGAACAGTTCATTGGATGCTAACCAGTCAGGGTTCAGGAGCGGCCACTCAACTGAAACTGCACTACTGTCAGTCACTGAAGCCTTGTGGATTGCAAAAGCTGATTCCAGATCATCAGTACTCATTTTGCTGGATCTTTCTGCTGCTTTTGACACAGTCAATCATCAGATCCTGCTGTCCACCCTCTCATCACTGGGTATCACAGGGATTCCTCTTCGCTGGTTTGAATCCTATCTCACAGGTAGGTCTTTCAGGGTGGCCTGGGGAGGGGAGGTATCCAAAGCACATCATCTGGTCACTGGGATTCCTCAGGGATCAGTTCTTGGACCCCTCCTCTTCTCCATTTACACTACATCACTATCATACAGGCACATGGCTTTTCTTACCACTGCTATGCTGATGACACGCAGCTTTATCTTTCATTTCAACTGGATGATCCAACAGTAGCTGCACGGATCTCAGGCTGCTTGGCGGACATCTCGGAGTGGATGAAAGAACATCATCTACAGCTCAACTTGGCAAAGACTGAGCTCCTTATTTTCCCTGCCACTCTGACTCTACAGCATGATTTTACCATCAACTTAGGTACTTTAACAATTACCCCATCAAGTTCTGCCAGAAATCTTGGTGTTATCTTTGATGACCAGCTGACTTTCAAAGACCACATTGCTAAAACTGCTCGATCTTGCAGGTTTGCCCTACACAACATTAGAAAGATCAGGCCCTTTCTAACTGAGCAGACCACACAACTTCTTGTCCAGGCCCTGGTCATCTCCAGGCTGGACTACTGCAATGCTCTTCTAGCCGGTCTTCCCTCATGCACAATCAAACCTCTACAAATGATTCAGAATGCAGCAGCACGACTGGTCTTCAACAAGCCCAAAAGGGCCCATGTCACACCTCTCTTTATTACCCTGCACTGGCTCCCAATTGCAGCTCGCATCAAATTTAAGACACTGATGCTTGCTTATAGAACAACCACAGGCTCAGCGCCCGCCTACCTCCACTCACTGCTACCAATCTACACTCCCTCCAGAACTCTGAGATCCGCCAGTGAGCGACGCCTCATTGTACCATCACAAAGAGGCACAAAATCACTTTCCAGAACATTCTCTTACACCGTTCCTGGCTGGTGGAATGATCTTCCCACCGCTATCCGGAATGCCAACTCCCTAACAACTTTCAAGCAACTGCTGAAAACCCATCTCTTTCGACACTACTTGACTTAATAAAAAAAAAAAAGAAAAATTCCTTTTCTACTCTTTTCCCTTTCTAGCTTGTACTTATTTGAACAATGCCTGTTATATGGTATTTTGAGCACTTCGTAGGTCGTTTTGCTTCTTTAGGACAAATCGCTTGATGTATTCCCCACCTGTAAGTCGCTTTGGATAAAAGCGTCTGCTAAATGAATAAATGTAAATGTAAATGTAAGTGTGTCATGTAGCTGTATGTGAACATAAACTATCTGCAAAGTTGTGAAGCCAACAGTGCACGATAAATAAAGTTATTGTCTATCAAACAAAAGAGTCGGCTCACAAACACCTGAACGAGTCGTCAGGAATTCAAATCTTTTTCTGTTACGGCCACACGTCACGAAGTAACAGATTTGCATAATGTCCGCCCACATTCTACATCGCAAACCACCTGCCCGCCCACAAAGAGTAAAATTTCCATGTGGTTTACGTCATGTTGAGAAGACACTGTATCCTATGCTGTGAGTAAATTAGTTTTATATTCACTTACAAAAGATGAATCTACAAAGATTGTATTTTCTGGTGATCGTTCAAAATACATAGATGTGTATGTTATGCTGTGTAACAACCCTGCACATGTCTTGCTAACTCATGCTTCTGTAGTTCTGTTGTTCAGCTGTGGACCCACTGTAGTCTGACAATTTGTGATTGATGCAGCTTGACTGTCTGTCTGTCTCATTAGTTGGAGTAATGATAAAGAATGGGGCACAAAGCAGCTTTTACACCGAATGCGTAAAGCGCTGCACTATGAAACCCATTCATTTGAATTGCTTACGCCATGCAAGAATGGCTTGTTTCTGCATCGACCAAAGTGCACGCGCAGCGGAGCACACTGCTGGCACACAAGTTGCGCACGCCGCCCTTAAAGTTTAAATGAGTTGAACTTTTGCCGCTCTGAAGGGCTGCACTGAACCCAGCAGCCAGCGCTTTCCACGTTCGGTGTGAAAGCCGCTTAATGCATTATACAGTGTTGAAGTTTACAACATAGAGGTGTACCCGGTTCGCTTACATAAGCAAATTGCGAGCACTTTACACGGTAGCCCGTGCTACTGTGTCGATCAGCCACTTCAACTGTTTCATCTTCAGACTCCGGCTCGAATTGGTAAGGTAAAATCGATGCCATCTTTGTATTGACAAGTCTCCAGGACTGTCATTCAGTTATGGCAATGGGCGTTTCGTTTTCCGACACATGCTGTACACGGTAGACCAATCACAAAGGACTGGGCCATCTGACCAATCACAGCAGTGAGGGCTCACGGAAAGGAGGGGTTTAGAGAGACTGATTCTTCGAACTGCTTCGCACGAGTCATTTATGAATCATTTAGAAATGAGGTAAAATTAAATCTATTTTTGGAGAAAACTAAAGTGTTTTTTAAACTTGCATACATGTAAACCTGTTTTAGGAGTCTCATAAAACAATATTAGCAACCTTTAAAATGGCATAAAAGGAGCACTTTAACTCTAATAACACACAAAGTCATCATAAATCAACACATAAAACTAAACAATGGTGGCAATAAAAAGTGTAATGTAGCAATGCATGCTGGGTACCATAGTACAAAACTCCCAGCATCCACCACAGCATGAATAAATTAAGCAGCTGAATTGTCCTATTATTTTCTTTCATTCTAACTTTCGTTTGTGTATTTATTTGGGGTTTTTTTTGCTGTTTTTTTGCTGTTGAATGGATCCGATATCTGTGTGTGTCAGCACTGTTCTCCTTTTTGTACTCTTTTTTTAAATTAACCTTCAGACTGATGTTGCAACTCTTGTTGCAGTAGCACAGGGTTTATAATGATCATACCTGAAAATACTCAACTACTAGATTAAAATGATCTCAGTGTATCAGGCTATTACACAACACTTGTGAAACCATCAACAGCAAACTATTATTTAATGCAAACATGTTTGTCAAAAAGACTGTCACAACAGCCAAAGACAAAAGATTAATAATAAGAGTTAAGAGCCCAACTAATCACTAATCACCATTATGGCGAGTTTAAATTAAAAACATTAGATTTAAACCCCAATGAATTCTCAATAAGAACTTCTGTAGACATCTGACAGAAAGTCGATCTGGTTAGTAATGCGTGAAGCTGGTGAAGCTGTTGTTTCATCATCCTCTTCTGAGATCTTCAGAGATTTAATGTCTTTTATCTTCAGTTGATTACATTTAAAGCTGTGGTTTAAGTCAGTTTAAGTTCTTGAGTTTCTGTTTGTCTCTTATTTTCTGTTCTCTTCTCTCCTTAAGTGATTTTGCTTGTAGACAAGCTGAGAGGACTCAGGTAAGGTCCACCTGTGGTTTATTTCTTTGCTCTTGGTTGACATGTGGCATTGCTATGGCCTGCTTGTGGCCCAGATCTGGCACACGGGAGCAGTCCATTAAAGTGCCATCATTCCACGCTGCATGTGGGCCAGATCATCATTACACATGTGACAAATGTGGGCCGACACATTGCTATCTGGGAATGGCTGTCTTTCTGTGTTAAATGGCATAACGCGGCCTGTCATAAGACAGCTCATACAATCATTTGTTTTTAAATATTTATTAAATATGCCTTCTTTTTTAAATTAAATTTAAAAAAATGTAGTGCTGTGAAATGTAAATTTCATAAAATGTAGTGCTGTATGTTTAATGAAAACTTTAAGCAAACACTGGTGGTGGTGTCTCACCTATTCATTACATTTACTCTTTCATGGGTTTAAACCCTATCCGGGTTTCCTTACAATCTTTACGGTGATAAAAACTGTTGCTTGCATTATGCCTTTCTGTCTAGGACACCATATGTTCTTTTGTTTTTGTCTTAATTGTATTGTTTTGTATTTATGTTCCTTCAGTCATAGTTTCATTTGTGTCTATCTACAACAATCTCTGGATGCCTTGTACTGGAATGGGGTAAGCTTTACGACTTTGAGTCTCTCCTGTTGTGTAGCCCATTTCTGCAAAGAGGTCCTCACTGTCCATTTCTGCATGAGCGTTCTCTGAATAAGAGCAAGAATGTAAACAGACACGTTTCCTCGCTATGCTCTCAACATTAAAGTTTTCCTGATGCACAATTTTGACTCTAGACAAAGCTATGATGAAAATTCTCAGTTAATCTCACATTCTTATACTATTCTCAAGACATATGTATATTTAACGCAATTAGCTTTAGTTTAGCTATGTGGCTTGTGTGTGCTCTGGTAAATAATTAGCTGGCGTGTCTCTTTTCTGTGTGGTGAACATTAAAGTAAATCCTCTTGGAACTTGTGTTCGTGAAGGCCTTTCTATAGTCTGATGTGTTTTACGTTCTTCCCGTCAATAGACATGACATTCTCACTGGATTCCTCCTCAGCTTGTAATATCCTAGTTAATGTTTGGACATGGAGGTTATAATTGCTACTTTTCTGTTAAAATCTAGTTTGTGCCCCGTGACATTAATGTTCTGCTTTACAGCTGTGCAAAAAAAAACAAAAATTACCAGTGTAAGTGCTTTCCTCAACGCTTTTACAGCGTTCAGTAGCTATTTAAAGTTCAATTAGCAATTTGTAAATACTTATTACACTGTAAAAAACAACCTATAGAATCTACTCAATAAAATTAGGTAACAATTAGGCAACAATTGCACTCAGTTTGTTTGGGTAGATTCTATCCTATATATTGGAGTAAAGAATACCTAAAATTAACAGCTATGACAAATTTAAAAAAGTAGGTAAAGTCTACACAGCAAAAAGCCCAGTGTTAAATGAACTCTGTTTTAAAATAAACATAATATGAGCCACTGAAATCATTTATAGTCTAGCCTTTGAGTTACATTTTCTTTATTGATTACAACTGCTCTGTGGTTCAAAAGCCTGTATTTTCCATAAATTTTGAATGGATTTCTCACACACTCCTCCGATTAAAAAAAAACTTTCAAAAGTTATTCTTCCAGGCACACACACAGACATCAGGAATCAGCATATGGATCTCAACAATGGAATAAAAGAATTAGAATAAAAGATAGACTAAAAGAAATTACAGAGACAATTCAATTTTTTTCTTTTTTTGATCAAAATAAGTTTTAATGCCATCTGTCTGATTATACCGACATAATAAAGAAACCCCTAACTCAGTTATTCAGGTCACTACATAATGATTAAAAGCATATTCAACACCACATAATCATCTTTTCTCTGGTTTGTTTTGGTTGTTATAACTTAATTACAGCAACCAAACAAAATCTAACATTAAAAAGTTAAGGGTAAAGAGCCCAACTAATGCTAACACCGACCACTATAATGGTGACTTAACTAAACATACATGAATCAGCTAAACAAGGTCTTATCAGGCATGCTAGAAACATAGAGACAAACTCTGCGGGACACCAGCCCAACAGGACAGACTTTGGACACTCCAGTCTTAAAGACATACATGTGTAATTTGGGTCAGCCCTACTATTTATAACATTACACTCACTCCCATAACAAAAAGCAAACAAATATACTGCATCTATACTGAAACTGTCTTATTCAACAATTAAACAGTCACTAATACATTTACTTGTCCTTCTCTGCACAGCACAATTCATTATGCTACTGCACATCAAAAATGACAACTTGACTATACCACTGCTACCTGCTTTAACAAGTGGTGAGACATTGTGCAAAAGCCCAAAAGTGAAAGTAAAATGCCACAAGCATTTACAAGATATTTAAAAGCAAATAAAAGTGAGGAAAAGAGGGAAAACTCTAACAAACTACCTGGAGTAGTGTGTTTTAGAGGGAGAACATATTTCACACACTTTAAGCTTTACAAATGCAGTAGTGTATTATTACTTATGCAAGGAGGTCAGTAACTAGGAGTGTTAATGGTGCTGTAGCACCACCTGCTGTACAGCCCAAGAAAAAAATAGGAGTCAGGTATTACAAATAAAAACACAAAATTTGATAACAAAAAATAAATCAAATTCATTAAAAAAATTCATTGAAAAAAGTAGCCTAAGCATACAATGACAATAAGCAACAGTAAACACAGGTTTATTCAGTGAAACTGACTGTTAGTCTTTTCAGCTTTATAAAATTATTTGAAAAATGTCTGTGCTGTACGCAAATTAAATATTATCCACAATTTCTACAACCATCACAAAGAGACAGCAGAAAATGACAATATACACACAATACAATTCGTCAAATTACACAATAACAAATTCACTTAAACTTTAAACTTTTGTTGCTCCAATCTGATACATATTGAGATATAATATTCAAATATTCATATTCAAAGTCTAAAATATTATGATAAAATTGAATTAAATATCTTAATTAAAAATTTTCACTATCTAAAATTACATTTCAAGCAATCAATGAATGCAATTAATCTTGCTTATAACACTTAAAAACATTGAATACAAACATCAAGAATTAGATTATTAGCCTACCTGAAAATTTCTAATAACATTAATGTAAAATAAACTCATTTATAATAATAATAAACTCATTTTTCACATCAACAGTTCACATTTTCAGTAGTTAAACTCCCATCAAAAATGCACATCCCTAAAAATTCCATTACTTTTAAACATGATGTATATATTTCCAAGTCATCCTAAAAAGCCTCAATTAGTCACTCTTTCAGAAAATGTGCAATAGCATCTCCTACCGTGTAACAGTGAAAATACAGACAATATTGCTTCCTTTCTGGACAGCTGAATGTAGATGAGTCACTACCAGGGGCAATTCTAGGATTTTCATTTTAGGGAGGCTCAGCGCCCAATGAGGATATAATAATAAAATAATAATAATAAATATATAAATAAAATAAACAAGGCTATCTGTGCTGACAACTGTAGTGATTTTTTTTTACAATTAATTCCATTAATTCCAGCATGCAAAGGATGTTTCCTCCATCACTATACATATACTTCCCTATCAAACTCTCTCTAATGGCAATGGATGGTACTATTCCAGATACCATGGATTTGCTTATCCTGTTGTGGCAGAAGTCACCACTGTTGCCAGACACCTAAAATAAAGCAAAAGGTCAGTTTCAGTTTTTGTTGTTCTTGTTGCATTTTCACAACTTTAACCAGTAGATGTCCTCAGCATGCTATGTTTCAAGTGAATCTAAAGTCTAGAGTCTAGTTTAGATGGAATATTTCTGCTGTTATGCTTTCCCCAACAGATGGCAGAATAGCATTTTATTATTTAGGCTGGTTGTTGCACCATCTCTTTATGTGCAAATTCTTTCAGAATTTTCTGTAGATTGTTTGTATTTGGAAGCACAATGTAAAAAGTGAAGCTGTGCAGTTGTTGCATTAAGGAGGTATTTCTATTTGATACTACCTATAATTCTAATTGTGTTGTTATAATCTAGTTCAATCAAGATTATGTAACATAAAATGAGAGAATGTTATTTCAACTTAAATCCATTACATTGACCCAACATACAACTTCCAATAATGTTCAGAACAAACACATTCAGAACATGCACACCTGCTCCATGATGATTAGTTAATGTTGATTCAGAGAGAAATTATGATTTGAAATGATTATATATTTTAAGTTAAGCAAAGTGAAAATCACAATGGACAGTGCTACTCTTCAGACCACTGTAAAAACAAGTAGTTTTTAGTCATCAGCATATTTCTCTCTCACACTTATTACAATCCAGTCTAACTTTATTTCTTTCATACTAAACTTCTTATTAAGAATTAAGGTTTAGATGTTGATGTTTTATCAAGTTGGAAGTCACCATTGTGGAGATAAGCATTTGATTTAACTGGGCTCTTGATTCTTGAACATTTAACATTTTCTCTGTTTTGAGCTGTGTCTTTTTGACTTGCACAAAAATCAAGAATCAGTGCATGAATCTCAACAATGGTGACAATTTTACCTAAATGGAGAAATCAAGTTACATCTACTGACTGTTATGCTTCAATAAAACTTTTTTTCAGGTTGGTTGAATTCAGTTAGAATCAGTAATTTTAAATCATTTATTTCATTTCCACAAAACCAG
>VONZ01003303.1:0-24224 GCA_012976165.1 Labeo catla
GACGAGAGGCGAGTGGATCCATAAGCACGCTTTTATTATATGGACGAGGCAAAGACATAGTCAGGCAGGCAGGGTCAGAGTAATGACGAACAGATATATAAACAGAAAACACAAGAGAAGTCCGTGAGGCAGGCGTAGTCCAATCAGGGGCGAACACAGTCCGAGAAGGGCGATCCGAGAGAAGGGTCAAAACGAGCGAAGGTCAATGGGCAGGCGGAGACAGACGTAAACGAGAAGGCCAGGCAGGAACGTAAAACACACGGAGCAAGGGAAACTAGGAAACTCGGAAGAACACTAACAATAACAATAACAAACTACAATCTAACAATCCGTGGTTTGCAAGTGGGAGGCCCGGGGCTTTTATACAGTCTCTGATTGGACGCGGGAGAAGAGCAATGGCTGATGGGGAATGTAGTCTGGGGTGTAGTGCAACAGTCAGAGTGTGTAAGTGAGGTGAGAGTGACATCTGGTGGTGAGCGGAGAACAGGACACCGACCAGATTCATGACACATATACTTCCTCATAGACTACATATACTTCAAATACTACTAGTTATTACTAGTAATTAAAGAAATGCAAATATGAAAAATATACATTAAAAACATGCCCTTCTCTGCGGCAGTTTCTTTTGGTGTGGCTCCTAACAATAATCAAACTGTGCGTGCTGAGCTCTGCTTCCAACAGCGCTCATTAATAAAAAAAAATCCTAATTGGCTCTTGACATTCAAACACAATACGAACTGTCTATTGACTCAATGTTTCAGTAACATTAAAAACACAAATATACAGGCTGGGTAAATTTATTACAAGAATAAAGTACAAGAGAAACATAAACAGCAAAAAAAAAAACAAAAAAAAAAACTTACTCTGAATAATCCACACTTCAGCAACTTCCATCTCAGACTGATAATCCATGCAAGTTTCGCTGGTGGGCATTTATACTCACGGACACAACCACTGACAGGGATGTAAGCAGCCGGCAATTAAATTCACTGCACACCAAATTTGATGTATTGTTGACTGTAAATTTCTGTGAAAGAAAGATTTTGTAGACCAACAGAGAATCTGACTGTTAAGCTCACTACACAGAATATAGACTGCAGCCTCTTTTCGTGAAGGATACAGTGATTTTTGTCAATGAACTGTTTTAACTTGATCCCAAACTCTAACCAGTTTAAATGTCTGTTTTCCTTTGTGTATTTTACATAAACAAATCAACACTTGCCAGTTTGCGTGTAAACTGTTTTTGTGTGCAGTGTTTCATTTGCCATCATCAGTGAAGTATGTACTGTAAGTTATCAATGTATGCACTGTAATTTTCAGTGTATCTAAGTAATCATAGTGTATTTTTTAATATCTAATGTTTTATTTCCAGGGATGGCAAACGTCGGTCCTGGAGAGCCACAGTCCTGCACAGTTCCAAACTTGAAACTCACCTGCCTGTAGCTTTTTAGTAACCCGCAGACCTTGATTAGCTGCTTCAGGTGTGTTTGATTAGGGTTGGGGCTGAACTCTGCAGAGCTGTGGCTCTCCAGGACCGACAGTGACCACCTGATTTATTTCTTAGCATTAACCTTTGAATTATAAGATCTAGTTGAACTGGCATCATGTCATATTCAAAGTGAGGTGAATAATATGGTAGAAACAAAGATTAAATATTTGTGTTTTTGAGAAAGAAAGAAAATGCCTGCATAAAACTGCATTATTTTGAACATATGACTATTAGGAAAAATAGCTTTTTCTTTGCGCCTAACCAATTATTAAAATGGACATTAATCTTGTCGCCAACAATGGAGGTTTAAAATGTAGCTCAAAAAGTCATCATGGCAATAACAGCACCAAATTCATGGCTTAGATTCCCAAGGAATTCATGAGCTGCTGAAAATATATAATTGCAATGCTAGTTGCTTAAAAGCATTTGCCAAATGTATTAATGTTAAGTTGTTGCCTAAAAAAAAGACACTTAAACTTTTAAAGTGTATTGTAGGTATATGCTGTTCTGCTCTCACCTGCTGAATTAGGTATGATTTCTGACATATCTTTACAAAGCAGAAATACAGTGTTGTAAGCCATTTTCAATGATTACTAAGTGTTGTTCATAGATACTGACTTTGTTTATAAGACAAATCTATTGTTAAAATGCAAGAGTTCTCTCTCATTTGAAAATGTATCAATTAGTTGATGTATGCTTTGGAATATAAAATTAAGATATTTTATGAATAGTCAAAAGCCTGGCATGGGCTTAAATGGTACATTGGTACCATTTGGGCAAGCATGTGCTCCAAATAAGCCCACATCATGATTGTAACGTGGGGTTGTTTTGGTGTTTTGGTTCATGTTCTTGTTTTCATGTCTTTTATTTTGTAGTTTGATCTCATGCTGACTGTGTCTTACTTCCCTTGCCCTTATGTACTCCTGCTGTTAGGTGTGTTCGACTTAACGCAGCGCTGCGCAGCTCGATCAAATTCTGACTTGAAGCAGTGCATGCCGGTTAGAAATTTTGTCCGACTTGAGGCGGTGCAGACGCCTTGTGACTCTCACGTGTGGTATCAAAGTACCGCGATAGTGATTCGAGAGCAGCCGGCTAACTTAGCCGGCGCAGTTTCTTCAGAGCGGCTGCAGGAGCTCTGATGACCACATGGCTGTTTCACGATTGGCCAGATTCACTGCATGACAACGAGCATGTGTGTTTTGGGTTTATTGTAACATCCTCAAGTCGGATAATGCTGACAAATCTGTGTTTTTAGAACAATAAAAGTGTTTTTACTGTAGTTGCATTGTTATATTGAGTCAGATCTATCATAAAACACTGATAAAAGCATATATAACCCCACTTTATTAGTATTTAAATAGTATATATTTGTGTTTATCATTATTCTTGTTCAGATGGCGCTGTATTAAGCAGTATACGAAACGTATTTCTGTTGCTCATGAAAACGCTTTTAAAAAGTCGATATATTTGATAAATATTGCATTTAATTCACGTCTTCTGTGATAGTGCATGCAAACACCGCGAGAGCTTCACTAACAAGAGTAAAAAGTGTCCGTCTTGACGCCTCCGTTTTCAACTCCGCCCGCGACTGCTTTCGGCTACTCTTGTTGATCGCCGTCTGTAGCTGTAGATGAAGTCGAACACACCTATTGGTTCCCATGTTCAGTGTGTCATGTTCTGATTGGTTGTTCTTGTTTGTTTGCTCATTGGTTTGTTCATGTCATGTGACCTTCTCCATTTGGTATATATAGCCCTTTGTTGCCAGTAGGTGTGTTCGACTTAACGCAGTGCTACGCAGCTCAATCAAATTCTGACTTGAAGCAGTGCATGCCGGTTAGAAATTTTGTCCGACTTGAGGCGGCGCTGCCGCCTCGTGACTGTCACGTGTGATATCAAAGTACCGCGATAGCGATTCGAGAGCAGCCGACTGACTCAGCCGGTGCAGTTTCTTTAGAGCGGCCGCAGGAGCTCTGATGATCACATGGTTGTTTCACGATTGGCCAGATTCACCGCATGACAACAGTCACATGTGTTTTGGTTTTATTCTAACATCCTCAAGACCGATAATGCTGACAAATCTGTGTTTTTAGAACAATAGTAGTGTTTTTTACTGTAGTCGCAATGTTATATTGAGTCAGATCTATCATAAAACACTGATAAAAGCATATATAACCCCACTTTATTAGTATTTAAATAGTATATGTTTATGTTGATCATTATTCTTGTTCAGATGGCGCTGTATTAAGCAGTATATGAAATGTGTTTCTGTTGCTCATGAAAACGCTTTTGAAAAGTCTGTTTATTTGATAAATATTGCATTTAATTCACTTCATCTGTGATAGTGCATGCAAACACTGCGAGAGCTTCACTGACGAGAGTAAAAAGTGTCTGTCTTGACGCCTCCGTTTTCAACTCCACCCGCGACTGCTCTCAGCTACTCTCGTTGATCTCTGTCTGTAGTTGCAGATGAAGTCACAACTATTGTCTCTTGTCGTGTATTAATGTAATATTATTCTTGCTGTTGGTGAGTCTTTGTTTATGTTCATGCCATTTTCATTCATGCCAAGTCAAGTCAAGTCTGTTTCAGTCAAGTCATCGTTTGGATTTATGTTTGTTTGGATATCACATTTTGGATTAGAATAAAGCTGCACTTGGGTTCATTTCCTTCAACTCGCCTCCAGTGGATCATTTACCGTTACAATGATTTAGTCACAAAATATACATATATATATATATATATATATATATATTGTTTTAAAGAAGTAAAACATTAATATATTTATTCAGTGACAAAAATGTGTTTAAAAAATTCCTTTTACAAATGTTTGCTAACAGTAGCATATTACAGTACTGATGAATTGTTTAATTCATAAATAAACAGATATATAATATTATGAAATATAATTACTTTTAAAAGGGTACAACATGACTGATAATATATACACAAATAATATATATTTAATATAGCAACTTTTTACAAAGAATTGTGGACACAGATACCATAAGACAACATCAAAGAGATATAGAAAAGATAAAACAGTGAATAGGTATTAATAGAAAGAGCTAAATCAAAGAAGAAACCGAAGCAGGCACCTGAAGTGTAGGCCACCGCGTAACTGAGGTTGGACATTGTCTGATCTTTGGATTTTTTCATCCCTTACCCCCAGCATTATACACCTAGCTACGGTACATCTACTCAGTACAGCCCTAGACGCTCATACCCCTAATTTTTAATTAATTTATTAATTCATTGATTTATTCATATTATGAATGTAGAGCCATTTTAAAGCAGTTTGTGTTTTGTCCATGGGGAGGCGTTGTGACACTCTCATATATTAAGAGCACCTGTCTAATTAGAAGGTATGTGTGGTGACAGGAGAGCAAATAGTTTTTGACCGTGATTGAGTGTACAGCCACAAGTTATCCTGCTCACTAGCTTATCGGGTCAAATAGCTATATTGTGTGGACTGAGTTTAACGCATAACCATGCAAGGAATAATATGGACTATGGACTATGGACAATGGGTTTGCTCTGTTTGCAAGGTATGAACTTCACATTGTATGTCACAAATTGAAAGGAAAGCTCACAGGAAGCGAACAACAAACTGTTTATTGAAGCACAATAAAGATGTTAGCATTGTTAGCACACTGTTAGCATTTTAAACATCAGCGTGCATGGATTTAATTTGCACACATCAATTGCTTGCTCACTTCTACCACCAACATCGGTGGCCTATTGGAAGGCCGTAATAATGAATATCTGGGTATATATGAGAGAGAGACAGAGATATATACAGCATTCAGTTCTGTGTTTGTCATCCGGTCTGGTCTATGTGAAGGTCAATATCAATGGGTATACTACCCAGCATGTGGATTTATCTGTTTGGAAACTATCTGTGGATTATAATAAAGACTTTATCTTGAACCGTCATCTTCGTTCGCCCATTCCTTCCACGTTACGTGACCGTGTGTTACAACTAACCCCGTGTTAGTTTTTGCCCCATGCCCCCCTATGCGTTATAGGGGAGCGCGGTTTTCCTACATCATTTTATTGCACAAATTACATAGGCTAACAGCCTGTTCTTCTTCCATTTGAAACAAATACTATTATATAGGCTAATATTTAATTGTATAGGCCTGAATAAAATTATTTTTATTAACAAGTCTCATGATTTTTTGGTGCTTATGCATATATAATAAGAAATCTGAGAATCAAACCGTATTCATAAACAGGTGCAGCTATATTATTTTTCTGATTAACTTTTATTAGACTGTATAATAGGAATGTTTATTTCGGTTATGTTATTTCTCCTAACCATTAACCGATGGTTGTTAAGACATTATTAATAGTTAACCAAAAAGATTACATTAAACGGTTAACTAAAAGGTTAACTCTAACTAAAAGGTTGCGGTTTTGAGTCCCAGGTCTGGCAGGGATTGAAGTAAAAAAACCGCACTCTCTCCACCCTTAACATCACAACTGAGGTGAGTTCCTTGAGCAACTGCTCCCTGGGTGCTGCAGCAATAGCAATATGGCTGCCCACTGTTCTGGGTGTGTGTGTTCACTTGGATGGGTTAAATGCAGGGCACAAATTTCAAGTATGGGTCACCATACTTGGCCTCGCGTCCTTTCCTTTCCTTTTCTTTAAATTACGTGGCTGTGACCCATTAAAAATACCTGTTTTCCAGGGATTAATTGTATACACACAAAAAGCAGCAGAAATAACAGAACATGAAGATTCACATGGTCACAACACGCACCTGCAGCGCTTCTGCCGATAGTGAAAAACAAAATAAAGCTATATGTAAAAGAAATAAATAGGCTTATTGTAAGGAAGGCTGCATAGAGAACTGAGCGATCGCGTATGCGCAACTCTGGTGCAGACGGATGTGCTTCAACACAACCTGAGTACACGCACTAAGCAATGAGCAGGGTACTGTTATGCGCAGAGTTACGCTAATGAGAAAGGTGATTGCAGTACGTGGGACTGTGCAACTGAGAGTGGTCGTGCTGTTCGGAGATTTAATCTAGCTTTATATTGTGTGCGTTGATGCCATAAAGTAAGTTTCTATTTTCACTTTCTATTTAATAACTGAGATTATCGTGTTTGTGTGCTATCTTGTGCTAAATTGTGACTTATTGCGAATGTCTAGATGACGCATTGCTAGATTCATGTCACTTCCACTCGTTAATTGTTTACACACAGCGTGTATTATGTTTACCCTTTCTAACGAAATGTTTTCTGCTATATTGTGTATTGTATAGTTGAATACTTTGAGTTGTTCAATCAGCAATACTCGCTAAAATCTGTGACGCACTTCATATTTAGTCACGTTTTCGAACGTGATAGTGCTTAGCGTCAGTTAATATTACTTTAATGATGCTGGTAGTTATTTGCACATGTTACTGTTAGTTTATTTACTGTTTAGCTATTGCTAGAATGTATATGGATAATAATTTGTAATGCTGAGACTTATATTTGTTATTTCACGAGTTCGCGCTTACATATAATAAACAGCGTAAAAGTTAAGCGTATTTGGCGTGCTGTCCGGGAGAGGGCTCCGAGCTCGGTAATCATTCCCGAGCCCGGGGCACTCCCCCTGCCCAGGGAGAGGGGTCCGAGCTCGGCATGGCCCGAACCCAATAAGCGCTCCCCCAAAAGGCAAATGATCTCGGGACAGCAGCCAGATAACCCCCCAAAAATGCCTAGCTTGGGCTGAAGGGATGCTGGACGTTAATAGTAGCGGACATAGATGAAAATATGGGAGGAGCTCTTGCGGGCACTGCTGGGGAAAAATTATAGAAAAGCCTCCTGCGGGAAAGGAGCTTGTGGCAGTGGGGAACTATAAATGACGCTCCTGTGGGTGTGGGCACTGCTGCGGCATTAGGGAGATGAGCGGGGGGCTCCAGCGGGAGCGGGCATTGCGGCGGCATTAGGGAGGTAAGCGGGGGCTCCAGCGGGAGCGGGCATTGCAGCGGCATTTATGGAGGTAAGCGGGGGCTCCAGCGGGAGCGGGCATTGCAGCGGCATTAGGGAGGGAAGCGGGGGCTCCAGCGGGAGCGGGCATTGCAGCGGCATTAGGGAGGGAAGCGGGGGCTCTAGCGGGAGCGGGCATTGCAGCGGCATTAGGGAGGTAAGCGGGGGGCTCCAGCGGGAGCGGCACAGCTGTGGCAGTGTGGGGAAGGAGGCGAGAGGGACGCTGAGGGGATGTTGAAGCGGGGATGAGCCGTTGCGGAAGGGAAATTGGAAGGGGTGGCTAGAGATCAAGTGGGCGGCTGGCGTTAAATGGATTGGCCGACTAGGGTTTGGTGGGCTTCCTTGATGAGGGAGCGATCTGATCGGATATAGCTCTTAAAAGCTTCTGATGACCAGCGACCAAGTGCTTGGATCTGCTGTTGGGAGAGGCCTTTTTGGGCGGCTGTGGTTGCTGCGCCTATCCGGAACGAATGGCTGGAAAAGTTGTCGGCTGGGGTACCAGAGAGAAGCAAGACAGACTTAAGGTGCTTTTGGAACCAGAAGCGAGTGGCGGGGCGGTTGAAGTCGTCTGTAAAAAGGGGGTCGGAAGGGAGTTTGGATTGGGATTTCCTGAGCTGGAGGAAAGCTAGGAGGGTTTGGAATGGTTGGATGGGCGATCGGAGGTTAAAAATATAAATAAAATGGCCTTTCTTTGTTTGGTCTGTCTTACTTTGTTTTATGAAGTAAGAGATGGTTTCACCGTCTAGCACTGCTAGATCGGAGATAGTTGGGTGGATAGCTGGGTTGAAGCAAGATGTAATGGCGAGCTCAGAGCATCTGAGGAAACCGAAGAAAGCCAGGATAAACATGGCGTCTAATGTGCGGGCAGTATGGATGGAATGGTAACCTTTACGGAGGGTAGAGATGCATTTGGTCAAAATTTTTAAAGTGATAGGTTGTCTGGGGTCTGGGCGGTTGGGCTGGGTTTTTTGGATACCTTTGATGAGAAGGGAGGTCTGTGAATTGGTTATATGGGGTGAAGGCGAGCCATATAACAGTTTGTGGAAAAACTGGATTCCGCTTAGGTATCCTTTAATGGAGCTGGCTTGGAGGTTTTTATTGGTGTTGAGATGGGAGATAAATGAGGTGACGGCGAGCAGGGAAAAATCAGGGAAGGGTAAACTATAGGCAGAATGGAATATTTTAAAACATTTCCATGCTGTAAGGTAGGATTGGAGTGTCCTGGGGGAGACAGCTTGAAGAATGGAATTAATGGACGCTTCGAGGAGAGGTCTCAGAGGGTGGTTTATGGGAATATCAGTTCTGAATAAGGAGGAACTGGGGTTGGGAGCGGGTCCGCCTCTGGTGCCAGCAATCTGAATTTCTGAAAGGCAAAACGAGAGAGAGAGTCAGCAATTTGATTTTTTGACCCGGGAATGTGTTTAGCGGTTATAATAAATTGGTCACAAGCCGAAATCCAAATCAAGCGTCTAAGCAAAGGCATTAGTGCGGGGGAATGGGAACGACCTTTGTTAATGCAGTGCACGGTAGCTTCGTTATCGCAGTGGACTATGATGCTGGTGGCGGACCACTCTTTGCCCCATAGGGAGGCTGCGGCCACTAACGGATAAAGCTCGAATAGCGCTGAGGATGAAAGCTGCTGTGGCAAATGTGCCAGCTGGGGGGGCCATGTGGAAGCGAACCAGCGGCCTCTGAAAAACCTCCGAACCCGACGGAGGGGGCAGCGTCGGTATATAATTGGATATCGATTGGGGAAGAAATCAGGTTGCTGTAGAAGAAAGATAAGCCGTTCCATTGTTTGAGGAAGGATATCCATAGACTGAGCTCGTTGCGGCACGAGTCAGTTATGGATATGATGTCCTCTAGAGCGTGGGCGGAGGATGCAAGGGAGAGGAGGTGGGAGATGAAGGGGCAGCCTTGCGGGATGATGCGCATCGCGAAATTTAGATGACCTAGAATAGATAATAGTTCGCGTTTGGAACAGCTAGATTTTGATAACAGAGTGGAGGCTACCAGGATCGTCCTGTCAATTTTTTCTTTGGGTAGGGAGGCCAGGAATTTTTGAGAATCCAAGTTGATGCCCAAAAATTCTATGGATGTGCTAGGACCCTCGGTTTTGTCTTGGGCGAGGGGAATCCCGAGCTCTGAGAAAAGCTTTTGAGTTGTCAAGAGGTGTGCGGCTGGGACGGAGTCTGGGGGCGAGATGATTAAGAAATCGTCTAAAAGATGAATCAGGTAGGGTATGTTGTAATTGTTGGAGAGGATCCAGCAAATTGCCTCTGACAATGTGTCGAAGATTTTAGGGCTGCTTCTGCAACCGAATGTGAGGCGGACGGCGAAATAGAATTTGTTCTTCCAGCGGATGCCGAATAAGTGCCAAAAACCTGGGTGGATGGGCATTACTTTAAAGGCGGAAGTAATGTCGACTTTGGCCAGCCAAGCGCCGCGACCTGCCTCTTTAATCAGGGTGATGGCTTGGTCGACATCGTGATAATGGAGAGAGAATTCTTCGAGCGGAATGAGGCTGTTAATGCTAGGGAACGGGGAATTATGTGGAGATGAGAGATCGATTATGAGGCGTTTTTTGCCTGAGAATTTCCTGGTGGCTACACCAATGGGGCTGACCCGAAAAATGTGGAAGGGGGGGACGGAATAGGGGCCGATCATGAAATTTGCGTCTATTTCTTTTTTGATTAGGAGGTCGACTGTTTCAGGTTCGGTGAGAGCGGACTGGAGATTTGGACAGATGAGACTTTGGGAGGGGAGACTTGCAACACCAGGGTGGAAACCGTGTTCGAGACCTGAAAGAACATAATTTGTAAAATTAGAGTCAGGGTGGTGAAGCAATTCTGCAGACAAACGAGAAACATTTACAGGGGTCGATAAATAATTTTTAGAATTTTTATTTGCAGCTTTTTGGACAGGACAAACCAGACGGGCGTGAGCACCGCCACAAAAGTTGCACACGTGCATGAACCGGCAGCGTTGTCTTGTGCACCGGCCGTTATTAAAGTCGGTGCAGACCTGGCTGTCGGAGGAAGATGGGCGGCGGCGAAATGTGGGAGTGGGTGTGGCCGGGGTATCCATAAGGCGCGGGACATAGCTGGTGGATTTGGGTTGGGATGATTCGGGGCAGGGAGGAATGGATGGATTAATGAAAGGGCAGTTGATGGTGGAATGGGAAAAAGAACGGCAGACTGCGCAAGAAATGTTACGGCAGCCCAGGAACACTCTGTTATGGAGCTCCGTGTCCAGAGCCCCCCAGTAAGGACACTGGTTCCACTGGGCTACGCGGATGGCACATTTGGCGGAAAACAACTTGTGATAAGTGTAGAAGTGGGAACCTCCGTATGATAGCGCGAGTTCAGCGACTATCGTGAGATAGTCGCTGAGCTCGCGTCTCCTGTGGGGAAAGGTGGCGCAGATGACTTCAGAGTAGCGGGTGAAGGCGATGGTAAATTCGGCAAATGACAAAATACGTGACTGGTTGTGCGCTGAATTTTTGAGGGTGACTGAAAAATCGCCGCAATTAATTTGGCGATCGGCGGGTGAGGGTGAAATTGGAGACAATAGAGAAAAAAGATCTATGTCTGCACCTGCCAGAATTTGGGTCCTGATGGAGTTGGGTACGGGGGGCGGTTCCAGTGCAAGAGCGTTTGGCGGGGCTGGAAGGGGCGTGGCTGAGGCTAGTGAGAAGGGAGAGCGGGTTTGAGGAGGAAAGGTAGCTGCCGTGACTGCTGGCGGGGGCATGCTCGCGCTGTGGGCATTTTGTGGGACGACAGAAAAAGGAGGAAAAAGAGGGGGAATGGCTGGCATCGGAGCCTGTGTGGTAAGAGGCAGGCTTACGCTGGGGACAGCTCCTGGGGCGGAGGAGAGGGAAGGGAGAAGAGGTGGAATGGCGGGCATCGGAGCCTGTGTGGTAAGAGGCAGGCTTACACCGGGGACAGCTCCTGGGACAGAAGAAAGGGAAGGGAAGAGGGGGGGTATGGGGGGCACCGGTGCTTGTGCCAGTAGCGGGGGAAAGCTCGTACTATGGTTGGACGGCGGAGCTGCGGGCCATGGGTAGGGGAGGGGGTTGGGAGAATAGCGGGGCAAAAGCTGCGAGCGAGATTTTTCCGCCGGTGGGGGCGGGCTCGCGCCGCAGTGGCGGCTTGTGGAGGCGAAGACCGGCTCTCCGCCGGCATAAGCAGCGAGCTCCCGCTCGGATGATCGAGGAGGAGGGCGGTGGCTGGCGACCGCGGCCTTCGGGGCGTGGCCCAGGCTCGCTGACGGTCTATCGCTGCGTCCTGACGGCCGAGAAGCCGTCCTCGGAGGAGTGGCAGTTTGCTCGGGCCGAGAGTAGGGAGCGCTGCGGCCCGTGCCTGCTCTGCCTGAAGCCCTGGAGGGAGGAGTGGAACCTGGATTCTCCTCCGCTTGAAGGGAAGCGTAGAGGTTGAGGAGGTCCGCCTTTGTAGAACGGCGTGGGATGATGACGCCAGAGCTGGTGAGCGCTTGGCGGAGCCCCGCTACGGTCCATTTCCCCTTGGCTGGGGCGGAGGAGAGGGCTGAAGCATAGGAAGATGCTGGGGAAGATGGCTGACGCTTGGAAGGTGGTGGTGATGGTGTGGTACGGCGCCTAGAAGTGCGAGCGGCGGTGGCGCGGGAAGGCCTGCGGCCCCGCGATGCAGCCGCAGGCTCGGTTGGAGGATCCTGCGGAGCGCTGGTGGCCTGGTCGGCGGCCTGGTCGGCGGCCTGGACGGAGGCTGGAGGAGCGGCAGGATCCTCAAAATCCAAGGAATAATCCTCGACTTCGATCTCAGACATGCTTTGAAGCTATTGGACGTGCCAAATGCTGAAAAACTAGAGATGAATGAAGGTAAGAATGCTTGGCTATTTAAGGGGATTCGCTTGTGGTGTTTGGATAGGGAGTGTGATTGCTAATGGTGAATTGGCCGTGTTAATTATCTGTGCGAGCTCCTCCCGAAATTTGTTAATAAAACATCACTTGTTTAATTTCAGAACCACACACACACCCCCAGTATACTGTAATATAAAGCCAACAGCCAAACTGTTTGCCCATGCCTACTCCAACTGTTCATTAAATACCCTCAGTTCAACTATTGGTCTGGTTCCTGTGTCCTGACCGACACCCGGGAGTGATTACCACACAAATAAGAGCCGGCAATTAGAACTTACATACAGTCCTTTTAAGTCTCACTAACACTTATATGCAAATATATTTTTAAAATAATTAATAAATTAACACAACAAAATGGAAAAAAATGTGCAACAAGTAGCAGCCTATATGCAGAATTTTGTTTCATTTTTGTGATGCGCTCTTGAGAAAGCAGTATCCTGATAGTTTCCTTTATTTTAAGCACAATGTTTTTGTATCATTATTTCGAATGTACACAAATAAAAAAAATATTTCGAATTTCGAATAATGTCTTACTCTTATATTTAAGGTGAGCACTACATTTATTTGTAAAGCCCCTTTTATCTACAAAGAACCATCAGCTATATCGGTATAACAGGCGCTAATTATTTTTCCGCAATAATCCTTGGATAGAAACCTGTTGCTTACCTTCAGGGATGGGTAGATCGACACCTAGTGTTGACACACGTTTGGAGTTTCGACACACTAGTGTTCCGAAGCATTGATCGAAATGAGGCTGTCACATGATCTTTGAAAATGAAGCTTTGTTACCTCACTGACACGTCACGACAGGCTCAAATACAAAGCGTGTGGATTGCAGTATTATAATTATATCGATCATCATGCATTTGTATGTTTTTTTTTTTACATGGTGTATCATTGTTAATTAAAGTACTACTATTAAAAAACAATGACGTGTGATTAAATGTCTTTTGTCTGAATGAAAATTAAAACACCTTGATAAATGGTGTAAAAGTACTTCCTCAACCACAAACATTTTTGCTGTATCTATCTATCTATCTATCTATCTATATATATATATATATATATATATTAACAAATAACTGCATGTGTATTTGTGCATTTTTTAACAGTGTGCATGTTTGTGGTCTATTGTAAAGAAGACACAAAAATGGTGCAATGAAAAATTACATTAGTTTAATCTATTGGCGTATTAAACACTATTTTGGAGGTAAAAAGACAAAAATTTGATGCAAGTAAAAAATAAAGAACATGAAGCCTTTGTCATTGTATTGTGCAAAATACAATGCATTTTGGAAACTCTATCGCTGCACTCACACGCCACCTTGCTAAAGACATATATGCTTATAAAATTTACAAATAAACCTTACAATGACACTGCAATGAATAAAACATCTAAATGACACATTTTGTGTAAGAATTTTTATTGACCACCAGATGGCATAGTAGAGAACTGTATCAAAAGCTTCGAAGCCTCAATACAGTTTGTTGTAAAAGCCTCACTGCTTCAAAAGCTTCATTTGGCGCATCCCTACTTACCTTGACTCAGTCCCACTGAAAACCACTTTACTGGATCCGGTTAAGAAACCAGATTGATTGTGAAATAAGCCTTTATACCTGTGCTGCGGTGCATCGTGGGAAATGGGAGAAACCAAGTATGTTGGGGGGGGGGTTATTTGGTTTATTTAATTCGTGGATGCTGCCTGCCTGTAAATATTGTGCCCAAGAGTATATGTTTAATCAAGTATATAGAAATACATTTGAATGTAGGGTATATTATGAGTAGTCACAGAAGTGATTAATAAATAAAATTAAAAAAAAAATTAACAGTGAATCATTCTGTGAATCTTCAGCTGATTCAGTGTTTCAGAGTAGGTGTAGGTTTTAATGTAGGTGCATTCCTGCCATTTACTGGGAGTGTAAAGCCCAGATGGAAGACAGAGAAAACAAACATAAATCCTCCTAATTAAATCTCTCTCTCTCTCTCTCTCTCTCTCTCTCTCTCTCTAATTACTTCATTTACTGATCACTTACTTCTATTAGTACTCATAATGTACTTTCTTATATATTTTTACATACCCGATTAACTGCATTTATACAAACTGGCACAATATTTACAAGCAGGCAGTAACCAGTAATTAAACTAACCAAATAACTGAGCCTAACTTTTAAAACACCCCCAAACTTGGTTTCTCCCATTTCACATGATGCACTGCAGCACAGATATAAAGGCTCATTCCACAATCATTCTGGTTTCTTAACCGGATCCAGCAGCATGGTGGCAGATGAGGTAAGTAAGTGCTGCTCTTGTAAATGGGTTTATATTTTGTGTGTTAGGTAGTGATGGCTAAGTGAAGCATTCAACACAATTGTATCGGAAAAAGGTTCATGTTGCGGCCATCTAGTAAAAATGAATGACATCTTCCAAAGTGCTGTGTTCCATTGCAGCCGCTGGTTTCACATCTGGTTCTACAAACAATTCTTTGTTTTATTTTATTGTATATAAATAATGGTCATTGTCAAAGTCAATTATTTATGTTGGTGTACTAGCACTAAAATAAGTAAAATAAATAAAAATAAATTCATAAATGAAATCTATGATATGTTAATTTGAACTCTCCCTCAGTCCTTAGACTTTTTCTTCAAAGTTAATTTGTGAGCTCAATATATAAATTACAACTAAAAAATAAATTCATAAACGATGCTGTACTATAATGTGAAGGAAATGGCACTGGGCTTCGCTTTGTTTGAACCAGATACTGAAGCAAGCACATGGTTTTCAGGTGAATGAAGCTTCGGACGTCATAGATCACGTGCTTTTCTTAAAACGAATCAAGCTCTGATGCAGTACTTCAATGCATCCTTGTTGAAGGTAACATCACTAGTGTTAGTTAAAGATGGTCTGTGGAACATTTCCCTGTTTAGTTGTATTAGAATGGATGTGTGATTACCGGATGGTTTACTGCATTTGTGTGCTGGTGTTCAGTTAATAATGTTAACATGAGAAATGCTAAACGAGGGTCACTTAGTGTAATGGGATGGATGTTGTTACTACAACCCCCTCTGCTGGAGAATAGGAAGAGCGCAATACAGGGTTAGCTAAGGCCTTCACCTGGTTAACTGGATGATGACTAACTTGATTGTTTCAGGTTGAAAGCAGAACATGCTGTTACTCAGTCACTGAATTGTGTTAATGTTAAAATATCACTGTTGTTTTAATAATAGTTTTACACAAACAGAACATAGTTTTTGCAGGTTGTATTTGGGTACTTTCATGACATTTTTAAAACGTCTTATTCCAATGTCCATATTACGTTAGTTTAATACCTGCGATCTCGTGGATTTGGTCTGACATACATTTTATATTAATAAATATTAACTTCAGATACCAGTCAGCAATCGGAAGCAGTTTTGGTCAAATAAAAACATTTTCTGTTCATATAAAATAGCTTGAAAATAGTGTCAGGGCTTTGGTGTCATATAAATACATTTCATATTTTTGTTCGTTTAGATCATACTTGTTTGCGATCTCGTGGATTTGGCATCAGATACATTTTATATTAACTTCAGATGCCAGTCAGCAATCGGAAGCAGTTTTGGTCAAATAAAAACATTTTCTGTTAATATAAAAAAAAACTTGAAAAAAGTTGGAAAAATACATTTAATATTGTTGCATATTTCTGTAGGGTTCAATCATACTTGTTAGCGATCTCGTGGATTTAGTCTGACATATATTTTATATTAATAAATATTAACTTCAGATGCCAGTCAGCAATCGCAAGCAGTTTGTGTCAAATAAAAGCATTTTCTGTTAATATAAAAAAAAACTTGAAAAAAGTTGGACAAATAAATTTAATATTGTTGCATATTTCTGTAGGGTTCAATCATACTTGTTAGCGATCTCGTGGATTTGGCCTCAGATACATTTTATATTAATAAATATTAACTTCAGATACCAGTCAGCAATCGCAAGCAGTTTTGGTCAAATAAAAACATTTTCTGTTAATATAAAATAACTTGAAAATAGTGTCAGGGCTTTGGTGTCAAATAAATACATTTCATATTTTTGTTCGTTTAGATCATACTTCTTTGCGATCTCGTGGATTTGGCGTCAGATACATTTTATATCAATAAATATTAACTTCAGATACCAGTCAGCAATCGGAAGCAGTTCTGGTCAAATAAAAACTTTTTTCTGTCAGTATAAAAAAAAACTTGAAAAAAGTTGGAAAAATAAATTTAATATTGTTGCATATTTCTGTAGGGTTCAATCATAGTTGTTAGCGATCTCGTGGATTTGGCGTCAGATACATTTTATATTAATAAATATTAACTTTGGATGCCAGTCAGCAATCGGAGGCAGTTTTGGTCAAATGAAAACATTTTCTGTTAATATAGAAAAAAAGAAAAACTTGAAAAAAATTGGAAAAATACATTTAATATTGTTGCATATTTCTGTAGGGTTCAATCATACTTGTTAGCGATCTCGTGGATTTGGTCTGACATATATTTTATATTAATAAATATTAACTTCAGATGCCAGTCAGCATTCGGAAGCAGTTTTGGTCAAATAAAAACATTTTCTGTTAATATAAAAAAAACTTGAAAAAAGTTGGAAAAATAAATTTAATAGTGTTGCATATTTCTATACAGTTCCATCATATCTGTTTGCGATCTCGTGGATTTGGCGTCAGATACATTTTATATTAATAAATATTAACTTCAGATGCCAGTCAGCATTCGGAAGCCGTTTTGGTCAAATAAAAACATTTTCTGTTAATATAAAAAAAATTTGAAAAAAGGTGGAAAAATAAATTTAATATTCTTGCATATTTCTGTAGGGTTCAATCATACATGTTAGCGATCTCGTGGATTTGGCCTCAGATACATTTTATATAAATAAATATTAACTTAAGATGCCAGTCAGCATTCGGAAGCAGTTTTGGTCAAATAAAAACATTTTCTGTTAATATAAAAAAAACTTGAAAAAACTTGGAAAAATAAATTTAATATTATTGCATATTTCTGTAGGGTTCAATCATGCTTGTTAGCGATCTCGTGGATTTGGCGTCAGATACATTTTATATTAATAAATATTAACTTCAGATGCCAGTAAGCAATCGGAAGCAGTTTTGGTCAAATAAACACATTTTCTGTTCATATAAAACAGCTTGAAAATAGTGTCAGGGCTTTGGTGTCAAATTAATACATTTCCTATTTTTGTTCGTTTAGATCATACTTGTTTGCGATCTCGTGGATTTGGCGTCAGATACATTTTATATTAATAAATATTAACTTCAGATGCCAGTCAGCAATCGGAAGCAGTTTTGGTCAAATAAAAACATTTTCTGTTAATGTAAAAAAAGCTTGAAAAAAGTTGGAAAAATAAATGTAATATTGTTGCATATTTCTGTAGGGTTCAATCATACTTGTTAGCGATCTCGTGGAATAGGTCTGACATATATTTTATATTAATAAATATCTACTTAAGATGCCAGTCAGTATTCGGAAGCAGTTTTGGTCAAATAGAAACATTTTCTGTTAATATAAAAAAATCTTGAAAAAAGTTGGAAAAATAAATTTAATAGTGTTGCATATTTCTATACAGTTCCATCATATCTGTTTGCGATCTCGTGGATTTGGCGTCAGATACATTTTATATCAATAAATATTAACTTCAGATGCCAGTCAGCATTCGGAAGCAGTTTTGGTCAAATAAAAACATTTTCTGTTAATATAAAAAAACTTGAAAAAATTTGGAAAAATAAATTTAATAGTGTTACATATTTCGCCACAGTTCCATCATATCTGTTTTGCGATCTGCATTGGATTTGGCGTCAGATACATTTATATTAATAAATATCTACTTAAGATGCCAGTCAGTATTCTGAAGCAGTTTTGGTCAAATAAAAACATTTTCTGTTAATATAAAAAAAACTTGAAAAAAGGTGGAAAAATAAATTTAATATTCTTGCATATTTCTGTAGGGTTAAATCATACATGTTAGCGATCTCGTGGATTTGGCCTCAGATACATTTTATATAAATAAATATTAACTTAAGATGCCAGTCAGCATTCGGAAGCAGTTTTGGTCAAATAAAAACATTTTCTGTTAATATAAAAAAAACTTGAAAAAACTTGGAAAAATAAATTTAATATTATTGCATATTTCTGTAGGGTTCAATCATGCTTGTTAGCGATCTCGTGGATTTGGCGTCAGATACATTTTATATTAATAAATATTAACTTCAGATGCCAGTAAGCAATCGGAAGCAGTTTTGGTCAAATAAACACATTTTCTGTTCATATAAAACAGCTTGAAAATAGTGTCAGGGCTTTGGTGTCAAATAAATACATTTCATATTTTTGTTCATTTAGGTCATATTTGTTTGCGATCTCGTGGATTTGGCGTCAGATACATTTTATATTAATAAATATTAACTTCAGATGCCAGTAAGGAATCGGAAGCAGTTTTGGTCAAATAAACACATTTTCTGTTCATATAAAGCAGCTTGAAAATAGTGTCAGGGCTTTGGTGTCAAATAAATACATTTAATATTTTTGTTGGTTTAGATCATACTTGTTTGCGATCTCGTGGATTTGGCGTCAGATACATTTTATATTAATAAATATTAACTTCAGATGCCAGTAAGGAATCGGAAGCAGTTTTGGTCAAATAAACACATTTTCTGTTCATATAAAACAGCTTGAAAATAGTGTGAGGGCTTTCGTGTCAAATAAATACATTTAATATTTTTGTTCGTTTAGATCATACTTGTTTGCGATCTCGTGGATTTGGCGTCAGATACATTTTATATTAATAAATATTAACTTCAGATGCCAGTAAGGAATCGGAAGCAGTTTTGGTCAAATAGAAACATTTTCTGTTAATGTAAAAAAAACTTGAAAAAGTTGGAAAAATAAATTTAATTTTGTTGCATATTTCTGTAGGGTTCAATCATACTTGTTTGCGATCTCGTGGATTTGGCGTCAGATACATTTTATATTAATAAATATTAACTTTGGATGCCAGTCAGCAATCGGAAGCAGTTTTGTTCAAATAAAAACATTTTCTGTTTATATAAAAAAAACTTGGGAAAAAGTTAGAAAAATAAATTGAATATTGTTGCATATTTCTGTAGGGTTCAATCATACCTGTTAGCGATCTCGTGGATTTGGCGTCAGATACATTTTATATTAATAAATATTAACTTCAGATGCCAGTAAGCAATCGGAAGCAGTTTTGGTCAAATAAAAACATTTTCTGTTAATGTTAAAAAAAGCTTGAAAAAAGTTGGAAAAATAAATTTAATATTGTTGCATATTTCTGTAGGGTTCAATCATACTTGTTAGCGATCTCGTGGATTTGGTCTGACATATATTTTATATTAATAAATATTAACTTCAGATGCCAGTCAGCATTCGGAAGCAGTTTTGGTCAAATAAAAACATTTTCTGTTAATATAAAAAAAACTTGGAAAAATAAATTTAATATTGTTGCATATTTCTGTAGGGTTCAATCATACTTGTTAGCGATCTCGTGGATTTGGCGTCAGACACATTTTATACTAATAAATATTAACTTTGGATGCCAGTCAGCAATCGGAAGCAGTTTTGGTCAAATAAAAACATTTTATGTTAATATAAAAAACTTAAGAAAAAAGTTGGAAAAAATAAATTTAATATTGTTGCATATTTCTGTAGGGGTTCAATCATGCTTTTTAGCAATCATTAGATTTGGCTGTATATAATTTTATATATTAATAAATATTAACTTCAGATTACCAATTGGCATTAGAACAGTTTTGGTCAAATAAAACATTTCTGTTAATATAAAAAAACTTGGAAAAATAAATTTGAAAATATTGTTGCCTTATTTCTGTAGGGTTCAATCCTTACTTTTAGCAATCATTAGTTTGTACGACATATATTTTATATTAACCTAATAATGTACTTTGGATACCAGTCAGCAATCGGAAGCAGTTTTGGTCAAATAAAAATATTTTCTGTTAATATAAAAAAAACTTGAAAAAAGTTGGAAAAATTAATTTAATATTGTTGCATTTTTCTGTAGGGTTCAATCATACTTGTTTGCGATCTCGTGGATTTGGAGTCAGATACATTTTATATTAATAAATATTAACTTCAGATACCAGTCAGCAATCGGAAGCAGTTTTGGTCAAATAAAAACATTTTCTGTTCATATAAAATAGCTTGAAAATAGTGTCAGGGCTTTAGTGTCAAATAAATACATTTCATATTTTTGTTCGTTTAGATCATACTTGTTTGCGATCTCGTGGATTTGGCGTCAGATACATTTTATATTAATAAATATTAACTTCAGATGCCAGTCAGAATTCGGAAGCAGTTTTGGTCAAATAAAAACATTTTTATTAATATAAAACTTTTAGGAAAAAGTTGGAAAAATAAATTTAATATTGTTTTGCTATTTCATGAGGGTTCGAAATCATTACCCATTAGCGATCTACGTGGATTTGGTAGATACATTTTATATTAATAAATAGTAACTTTGGATGCCAGTCAACAATGGAAGCAGTTTGGTCAAATAGAAACATTTTCTGTTAATGTAAAAAAAACTTGAAAAAGTTGGAAAAATAAATTTAATTTTGTTGCATATTTCTGTAGGGTTCAATCATACTTGTTAGCGATCTCGTGGATTTGGTCTGACATACATTTTATATTAATAAATATTAACTTCAGATGCCAGTCAGCAATCGCAAGCAGTTTGTGTCAAATAAAAACATTTTCTATTCATATAAAACAGCTTGAAAATAGTGTCAGGGCTTTTGTGTCAAATAAATACATTTCATATTTTTGTTCGTTTAGATCATACTTGTTTGCGATCTCGTGGATTTGGCGTCAGATACATTTTATATTAATAAATATTAAATTCAGATGCCAGTCAGCATTCGGAAGCAGTTTTGGTCAAATAAAAACATTTTCTGTTAATATAAAAAAAACTTGACAAAAGTTGGAAAAATAAATTTAATAGTGTTGCATATTTCTGTAGGGTTCAATCATACTTGTTTGCGATCTCGTGGATTTGGCGTCAGATACATTTTATATTAATAAATATTAACTTCAGATGCCAGTCAGCAATCGGAAGCAGGTTTTGGTCAAATAAAGGCATTTTCTGTTCATATAAAACAGCTAAAAAATGGTGTCAGGGCTTTGGTGTCAAATAAATACATTTCATATTTTTGTTCGTTTACATCATGCTTGTTTGCGATCTCGTGGTTTTGGCCTCAGATACATTTTATATTCATAAATACTAACTTCAGATGCCAGTCAGCAATCGGAAGCAGTTTTGGTCAAATAAAAACATTTTCTATTCATATAAAACAGCTTGAAAATAGTGTCAGGGCTTTGGTGTCAAATAAATACATTTCATATTTTTGTTCGTTTAGATCATACTTGTTAGCGATCTCGTGGATTTGGCGTTAGATACATTTTATATTAATAAATATTAACTTCAGATGCCAGTCAGCAATCGGAAGCAGTTTGTGTCAAATAAAAACATTTTCAGTTCATATAAAACAGCTTGAAAATAGTGTCAGGGCTTTGGTGTCAAATAAATACATTTCATATTTTTGTTCGTTTAGATCATACTTGTTTCCGATCTCGTGGATTTGGCGTCAGATACATTTTATATTAATAAATATTAACTTCAGATGCCAGTCAGCAATCGGAAGTAGTTTTGGTCAAATAAAAACATTTTCTGTTAATATAAAAACAACTTGGAAAAAAGTTGGAAAAATAAATTTAATATTTTTGCATATTTCTGTAGGGTTCAATCATACTTGTTAACTTCATCTAGAACAAGTTTGAAAATTCAGATACATTTTATATTAATAAATATTAACTTTGGATGCCAGTCAGCAATCGGAAGCAGTTTTGTTCAAATAAAAACATTTTCTGTTTATATAAAAAAAACTTGGGAAAAAGTTAGAAAAATAAATTGAATATTGTTGCATATTTCTGTAGGGTTCAATCATACCTGTTAGCGATCTCGTGGATTTGGCGTCAGATACATTTTATATTAATAAATATTAACTTCAGATGCCAGTAAGCAATCGGAAGCAGTTTTGGTCAAATAAAAACATTTTCTGTTAATATAAAAAAAAATTGGAAAAATAAATTTAATATTGTTGCATATTTCTGTAGGGTTCAATCATACTTGTTAGCGATCTCGTGGATTTGGTCTGACATATATTTTATATTAATAAATATTAACTTCAGATGCCAGTAAGCATTCGGAAGCAGTTTTGGTCAAATAAAAACATTTTCTGTTAATATAAAAAAAACTTGGAAAAATAAATTTAATATTGTTGCATATTTCTGTAGGGTTCAATCATACTTGTTAGCGATCTCGTGGATTTGGCGTCAGATACGTTTTATATTAATAAATATTAACTTTGGATGCCAGTCAACAATCGGAAGCAGTTTTGGTCAAATAAAACATTTTCTGTTAATATAAAAAAAAACTTGAAAAAAGTTGGAAAAATAAATTTAACATTGTTGCATTTTTCTGTAGGGTTCAATCACACTTGTTAGCGATCTCGTGGATTTGTTCTGACATACATTTTATATCAATAAATATTAACTTCAGATGCCAGTCAGCTTTCGGAAGCAGTTTTGGTCAAATAAAAACATTTTCTGTTCATATAAAACAGCTTGAAAATAGTGTCAGGGCTTTGGTGTCAAATAAATACATTTCATATTTTTGTTCGTTTAGATCATACTTGTTTGCGATCTCGTGGATTTGGCGTCAGATACGATTTATGTTAATAAATATTAACTTCAGATACCAGTCAGCATTCGGAAGCAGTTTTGGTCAAATAAAAACATTTTCTGTTAATATAAAAAAGCTTGAAAATAGTGTCAGGGCTTTGGTGTCAAATAAATACATTTTATATTTTTGTTCGTTTACATCATACTTGTTTGCGATCTCGTGGATTTGGCGTCAGATACATTTTATATTAATAAATATTAACTTCATATGCCAGTAAGCAATCGCAAGCAGTTTTGGTCAAATAAAAACATTTTCTGATAATATAAAAAAAACTTGGAAAAAAGTTGGAAAAATAAATTTAATATTGTTGCATATTTCTGTAGGGTTCAATCATACCTGTTAGAGATCTCGTGGATTTGGCGTCAGATACATTTTATATTAATAAATATTAACTTCAGATGCCAGTAAGCAATCGGAAGCAGTTTTGGTCAAATAAACACATTTTCTGTTCATATAAAACAGCTTGAAAATAGTGTCAGGGCTTTGGTGTCAAATTAATACATTTCATATTTTTGTTCGTTTAGATCATACTTGTTTGCCATCTCGTGGATTTGGCGTCAGATACATTTTATATTAATAAATATTAACTTCAGATGCCAGTAAGCAATCGGAAGCAGTTTTGGTCAAATAAACACATTTTCTGTTCATATAAAACAGCTTGAAAATAGTGTCAGGGCTTTGGTGTCAAATGAATACATTTCATATTTTTGTTCGTTTAGATCATACTTGTTTGCCATCTCGTGGATTTGGCGTCAGATACATTTTATATTAATAAATATTAACTTCAGATGCCAGTAAGCAATCGGAAGCAGTTTTGGTCAAATAAACACATTTTCTGTTCATATAAAACAGCTTGAAAATAGTGTCAGAGCTTTGGTGTCAAATGAATACATTTCATATTTTTATTCGTTTAGATCATACTTGTTTGCGATCTCGTGGATTTGGCGTCAGATACATTTTATATTAATAAATATTAACTTCAGATGCCAGTAAGCAATCGGAAGCAGTTTTGGTCAAATAAAAACATTTTCTGTTAATATAAAA
>VONZ01003304.1:0-24187 GCA_012976165.1 Labeo catla
TGCTAAAATCATGCTAGCGACTTGCTAGTCATGCTAGAATCATGTTGGTGACTTGCTAATCATGCTAAAACCATGCTAGCGACATGCTTTCTTTCTAACTAATCTAATCTTTCTAACTAATCTTTCTTTCCTTTCTAACAAATCTTTCTTTTTTCTTTCGTTCTAACTAATCTTTCTTTCTTTTTTCTTTCTTTCTTTCTAACCAGTCTTTCTTCTTTCTAGCTAATCTTTCTTTTTTCTTTTTCTTTCTTTCTAACTAATCTTTCTTTTCTTTCTTGCTTACTTTTCTTTCTATCTAACTAATCTTTCTTTTTTTCTGTTTTACTTTTCTTTCTTTCTTACTTTTCTTTCTTTCTTACTAATCTTTCTTTTTTCTTTTTTACTTTTCTTTCTTACTTTTCTTTCTTACTAATCTTTCTTTTTTCTTTCTTTCTAACTAATCTTTCTTTTTTATCTTTCTTCTTTCTTTCTAACTAATGTTTCTTTCTTTCTAACTAATGTTTCTTTCTTTCTTTTTCTTTCTAACTAATTTTTCTTTTTTTCTTTATTTATATCTATCTAGCCTATCTATCTTCAAACTTTATCAATCAAACTAAAACTATTTCAAACTGAAAACCTTTAAACTTTCTTTAAACTAAAAGCTTTTAAAACTACTTAAAACTTACTGGCTAGGCTTTCTCAAGCCAACTTAAAGTTTGCTAACAAACTTTTTATCTAGTTTAGCAATTAGAACTAAAACGTGGCAACCATGTATAATGAAAACATTTTTTAACAGAGCTTAGGATTGGTGTTGATTGAGACATTGTTGGTCATTCAGTGTTTCTGTAAATAAATAATTAATAAATAGATAATTCTACTACTAATAGCAATACAATATATGCTAATGTCTCATAAGCTGCTGGGTTAATAAATATTAATCACGTTGTCAGCGCCTGTATTAGGTGAGTGGATCCATTGATACAAACAGGAATAATGTACTTTAAAGACAGATAGTGAAACTTGAGCACAGAGTCTCGTGTATTTATTGGCAAACGGCTAATGACAGACATTAGATACCTAGCATGAAAATTTAGTCACATATGCAAGTGATTTATTCGCATAGAGGGTTGCATAAACCTAAGTGCCAGAGGATATTGCCATATTTACATAACTAGGCCTACATGCCTAAACTGTTCCACTGCAGGTTTTGCTCTTCATAGATCACAGACACTGAAATAATCAGCTGTGAGTTGAGTGAGTTCTTTTATGCAGTCAGCCTATGCCCTTATTAATCCGTTTAGAAGACTGACTTACACTGATATCAAACTTTTTTTCTACAAAAATGTGAACAAGATTTGAGTATAGATTAAGTGGTTGCAATTTGTTGAAAACTGTAGAGAAAAAAAGTCAAATGTAATGTAACAGAAAAATCAGCACTGTGCAACAAAAAAAGGCATTTTTGTAGAAACACACCTTACAAGAGTTTTAGATCAGTCTTATCAAAATGATCACAGATCCACTATAGACGCTATATAGTAGATAATCGAATAATAGAACTATAACAGAAGTGATCACGAAATTAACTAACTAGTTGTTGTTTTTTTTTTTTTTCTGCCTAAATACAAATACAAAATAAAATACAAAGTGTTTGAGGAGAGGAACACAAAACAAAATATTTTAATAAGTATTTGAAAACGTTGCTTTTTAATCCGAATACTCCATGCACTTTCACTTTCACAATGTCATTTTCATTTTTCCCCCAAAAAACTTAAAAATCTTACTTTATTGAAACATTCTTCAGTTCATTTTTTCGAAATGCCCTCGGCTCGAGCACGTTCTGGATTCGGCGATGTCATCTGAAAACTCTATTTCCGTTAAATGTGTTCTAAATAACGTTGTATAAATGCGGCTTGAAGAAGAGCTCCGCCCTAAAGGAAACTAAATCACGTGATTTTCAGTATCTGAAAACAGAAACTGTCTCGAGATACACATAAACGACAGGCGCGCACCTGAAAAATAGCTATTTGAGAGATTTCCGTTATAATGTCAAATGACGAAAAGAGATATGATGGATCTGAGAAGGACATTAAATTCGTGAAACAGTGCAGCGATATTGGTAAGTTTGCTACAAACTTCCACTGGACTAAAAATGAAAAGAGGCCTACTCTAAATAAACAAGTGTAAATTTAAACCAAACAAATAGAGGCAAAGCAAGGTCTTAATAACAATCTCTGAACTTATTTCCCAAGCTTAATGCTGATTTATTTCTGCGTCGGACCTTGTTTTCTATTCGATGTTCTACCCGCCCATTTGCGTTTATAGCTCCGCAAGTACAAAGGCAAATAGCTAGCCGGCGGTGTCGAGTGCAGTAGCAGCAGACCATAAGAAACCACAGTTGTTGCGCTGCGCAATAAAACGACATGCAGGTACATTTTTTTGGAAAGACACAATGCTTAATTGTAAACAATTACGTCCTTTCGTGTAACCGTATCTCAAATGTGTTCGTGATCATCAGCTTTCAAGAAATGTGAGTTAGCCGTAAGAGATTATTTTTTTCTTATTATTATTATTTTTGTCTAAATATTTTTCTTCGTTACACGTCTTGTTTGATCTTATTTCGTATCACTGCATGTTAAAAATAATGTACTTCGTTATGCAGACACAAAATGTGAAACTGCAGTCTTATTCGCATAGGCTAGCATTTTTATAAGTATTTGTAAAATATTATATATTCAGCATATTTACTTAACCTATTTTGTAAATATCTTAATTATTTAATTCATAAATTAGTCATTCAAACATTTTTTTAAATTTATTTTTTTATTTTTTAAGCGACATCTTGATGGACAACAACTAATAATGATGAACAAGCGGCATCAGTCCATTAGATCATTTTAAAACGACAAATAGCCTTCAATTTATGGGTTATAATTGCATCAGTCTCGGATGTAGACTGGTCAATATTTATTTTAATAAACGTTTATGCGGAGTGTGGAATTCACCTAATGGGTGACAGAGAAGCGTCCTCGCGATCACTTGCATTTTTCCTGATAATGAATCTCTATTTCTGTAAACTCATAACAACAAACGTTGCTTTTGTAGAGTAATGAGAACAAACAGGACGCTCCAATCTGTCTCTGAAGCGCGTTACAAAAAAAAGAACCGAAACTCATCGTATGACTGTCTCACATATATGAGACAGTCTGTATGAAGGTTGCATTTCTCTCTAAAGGCGTCTCCGTTTTAAAATCGGATAAATTCCGCTTCCAGAACTGTCACGTCCGTAACACTGATTTTATTCCTCAGAAACAAAAAACGAATTTACTGAAGAAAACAATAAAGGTATATAGCCTATGTTTTGTGAATTTCCAACCTTTCTCCATCCGGCAGATATTTTATTTTATCCTGATACTTTTCTCAGGGTTTTAGAAAAATATAAATAGATTGTACAACTTATTGGTAATGAATACATTCTATGAGAATTTATGTTTCAGGTTTTGACTGCAAATGTCACGTCCATAACGCTGAAACTGCGTCATGCTAATCTTTCAAATACTTGCTTTTTGTGAAGTTGTGATGGTGGTTTTTGAAACACTGCAATATTTTCTTAAACTGTTTTTTTTTTTTTTTTTGTCAATGTTCATTAAATAGTAATATAAAATAATTGCTCCACATTCTCATGTGATTGTAATTTTTCATTTAATGTTTATTTATTTTATTTTTTTTTTTTTTTATAAAGAGATATAAAATATATTGGGCAGAACTGAGTTAAGTGTATTGGTCAGAATGCATGAATGATTTCAATATCATTATTATTAATATGAATATATATTTAAAGTGTCATTAATGTAAAATACTAAATCAGCTATTCTGTTTAACACTGAATTATAATTGAATAACCGATGACAAAGCAGAATCTCAGTAAAAGAGATTAATCTGAAAGGTAAATCTATTCTGAATTTTATTTGAAGTATTTGATGAGGAAAAATTATGAAAATGTACATTTGTGAGTGTCCTTATTTTAAATAAAGACATTTCATAATAATCACTATAAATTCAAATTGAACGATTTCAATGAATTAGCCTGGAATTATTAAATATTATTAATATTAGTATTAAATAATATTAAATATTAACCCCACTAATTACATCAAGTGTTACATTTAAAAATAATAACACTAGTAACAACATCCCACTTGACAATTCTGAAAACATAAACATAAATATTTTATAATAAATCACATTGCTGGCCCTTAGCTTTAATGATTGCTTAGTCAGATCAGATCACAGGTTTGCTCTCCCTCATATCTGATAATCAGTATTAAATACTACTGTAAGGTTAACCTGCCTGCTTTAAATGTTTGAAAATGAGTTTGTTACAAATTTAGAAAAGTAATCAAATATAATCGGTTACATAACTTTAATAATGTAACTGAAATAGTTACACTACTTATTACATTTCAAATAGGATAACTTAGTAACGTTTAATCACGTGTCATTTCCCCATCAGATCCATATGATGACGATCCAGACACTTTCAGAGCTGAATTATCCTGTGGACATGTCTCTGGTCCTCAGACACTGACAGACTACTGTAGAATACAGATGGCTGATGTAAGTGTACATTAGTTTACATTCTAAGCAGATTTTTTAAATGCAATTTTTCTTTACGTTTATATATATATATATATATATATATATATCATTATTATTATTATTATTATTATTATTTATTTTTTTTTTTTTTTTTTATAGAGAACGTTTCTTCTATTCTCCAATGTACATTTCTTTTAGATGACAGTGTTGAAATGCTTAGATAATAAAGACTGTTGCTCAAAATGATGAATTGCAGGGTAAAGCTGAGTTGAGATGTCCTTTGTGTAATGATCTTTGGTCTTACACTGAAGTCCGTAAATTAGCCAAACTCACACCTGAAGAACAACAGTACTTTGAGGAAAGACTTGCCAACAATGCTACTAGAAAGACAATAGACATCAAGAATGTAAGTATAGTTCCTACACTGGAAATTATCATAAATGATTGTGTTGTTGTTCATGTATGCTTTCTATCTTCAGTGTCCTGGTTGTGACTGGATCATCGAGAGATCAGACCCGTCTAATCTCAGTGTGCAATGCACCATTTGCTCTGCAAAGAATGGACGAACCTTTGAGTTCTGCTGGCAGTGTTTGAGAGAGTGGAAAGGTCAGCGTCCTCGCTCTGACAGATGTGATAATGAAGGCTGCAGCAACAAAGACCTGGATTTGCTGAGAGATTGTGAAACTATCACTTTAAAAGATGCTGGAAAAATTCAATGTCCAGCTGTTCGTGCTTGTCCAACATGTGGTTTGCTGCTTAACCATAACACAGAGAAATGTAAAAACATTATGTGCTCCCGCTGTAATAAGGAGTTTTGTTTTGTCTGTCTAAAGCTCACATCTGACTGTCTGAAGATGAGTGATTACTTTATTCCCTGTTCAGGTGGTGTGGCTCCACGACAGACTTCAATTCCATTTTGGAATGATACACAATAAAATACAAACACAGCAGCAGTTATGTGGTAAAATTCTATTTATAAAGCATGTGTAGTATAATGCAACTAATAATTAATAATGAAAACATTCACCCTCATTGTTTTTCTGCCTACCTGTATGGATTATTAGCAGAAAGCATACCTTGTGTCATACTCGCGGGGACAATACCCAACATACCTGTCAACCCTCCCATTTTTCCCGGGATTCTCACATATTATTAATCTTTCTATAAACAAATCCCACTGGGTGTATTGTATGTAGGTTCTTCACAGTGATGCCATAGACGAACCATTTTTTGGTTCCACAAAGAACCATTTAGTCAACGGTTCTTTAAAGAACCATCTCTTTCTTATCTTTTTATAATTTGAAGAATCTTCTTTTGCCACATAGAACTTTTGTGAAACAAAAAGGTTCTTCAGATGTTAAAGGTTCTTTATGGAACTATATAGATAAAAAGGTTCTTCTATGGCATCGTGAAACCCCTTTATTTTTAAGAGTGTATGGCCCAAACCTTATTATATGAATAATCATGTCAACATATTCCAAGGTTGTCCAGTTGCCAGATCTTGTATAAAATGCATCTTTTTCACACAATCGACACATACAATTTTTAACCCATTTGTCCCCTTAACTTGGCAACCTACAACCCAGTGATACTGTGGATACCTGCACAGGTATAGGCTACCACAGGAAGGATCACTGGTAGAAGTAGGAGGAGAAGACTCAGGTGGTACTCCAGTAAAAAAAAAAAATGTCAGGTGCTGCGGTTACTGGTTATATTGCTGGCGAAAAGTGCCATCTGCTGGCAGATAATGAATTTGAATTTTTCAATAAGCCCTTCTGCTCTGTTTAGAGAAAACCAAACATTTTTACCAGAAAACACGCAGTAGTAAATGTAAACCGGTGGATCAACAAGAAGATGAAGAATTTTAAAACTGTAAAGATATAGCCTACACTAAGATATTTATATTTTACTAAATTAATATGATTGTTTGATAATACTTAAGCTAATTTAATAAATTAATATAATAACAATATAATACAATAATTAATACTTTTAATACTTTTGACTTCACCCCTCCCCCTGTAACACAACCAGTTTTTCAGTATAGAAGTAAATCGGATTTAAATGTCAGGAGTTCCTGTCGGGACAATAGTAACACTTGTTACTTTTGTCCCCCTACAGCAGGGGGCCCAACCCTGTTCTTGGAGATTGAGCTTCCTGCAGAGTTTAGTTTCAACCCTAATCAGACATACCTATCTGTAATTATCAAGTGCTCCTTCAGATCCTAATTAGTTGGTTCAGGTGTGTTTGGTCAGCGTTGGAGATGAACTCTGCAGGAAGGTCGATCTCCACACTGTAAAAAATATTCTGTAAAATTTACAGTAAAAAACTGGCAGCTGTGGTTGCCAGAATTTTACCGTAAAAAATACGGTAGCAACATTTTGTGTTTTGCGGTTTTCACTTAAATTTACAGGTAAATACCATAATTTCATTAACTGATATAATGTTAATGTACCAACCAATTGAAGTACTGAAATCTTTTTTGTACCTTTGTAATACACTGATAATCACCAAAAGCAGGTGGTGATGAAAAAGTCAAATGATATGAGGCGCCACGTAGGATTTAAATCAAACTTCGCTTATCAATACATACATAAAACACGTGCAATATACACCTAGAAATTACTTGCATATACATGTATACTGGTGGATGTTCAAAATATACATATGAAATACACGTGCACACTAATATGAAATCCATACCAATACATCTTTTATTAGTAATGAATACATATACACTTGTGAATAACTTGTACAGGTCCTTTTCAAAAAATTAGCATATTGTGATAAAGTTCATTATTTTCTGTAATGTACTGATAAACATTAGACTTTCATATATTTTACATCAGTAGTAAGTAGGGTGTTGCTTATGACAAAAAGATTTATGGCTTTGACCTTTTGACCTTTCCCCTCCCCCCACTGCCCCTCCCCTCACCCACTACCCCTCCCCCACCCGGGGGTTGCCCACGTGACTGCCACATGAGTCACGGACCCACGTGACTTCTATCCGGATGTGTTGACCTTGTGACCCTCTAATGACCTCCGGTTGATGGGTTTATCAGGTGTTGCGTCAACCTATGACGGGTTTACCAGGTGTTGCGTCAACGTATGACTTAGGGGTAGTGAAATATGGTGTATGTGCGTGACCGTCCGGTGACGGGTTACAGAAATACGGCGTATGCGCGTGACCGTCCGGCGACAGGAGACGAATGATGCTCTTTGAGGAATGTTTGGAGATTGTACAGTCTGGCCCCCCCACATCCGTTGCGGGGCGGGCATCTTTTGGGGGATCAGGTTGCGTTCCAAGGTTTGCTTGCATTTTTGGTCAATCTCATTCTCTATAGAAAATAAAAAATGAACCACGACAGAATAAATAAACATTCTAAACAATAGTACTGGTACATATCATAATAAACATAATAATAATAATAAAGACTTTAAATAAATAATAATAATAATGAAATTAAAAGATTAAACTTTCTCTCTCCCTGTTTCTCTGTGTGTTTGAGTGCGTGAGGCAAATTCTCTGTCTGTCTCTCTCAGACTTTCTCTCTCTCTAACCCCCTTACTCTCACTTACTTCCAGCCTGCGTTTGTGAGCGAGGCCCACATTCTCTCTCTCTCTCTCTCTCTCTCTCTAACCTCTGTATGGACAATGCTAGGAAAAGAAGAAAGATGAGCAGAATAAATAAAGAATTTTTACAGGTTTTGTGTGAACGTTGTATGTGAAAGTATATGTGAAAGCATGTATATAAAATGGTTTTCAATAATATAATAACAATAAATAATATAATAACAATAAATAATAATAATAATAACAATTACTGAAATTAAAAATAAGACCATCAGTAAAGAAAATGAATAAAATGATCCTCTATATATTACCTCTTTGTGCCAGATGGTTGTTGAGAGGTTTGCAAAAAACCTAAAAACTTTTTTAAAAAACTATCTCTATTACCCCAAAGCTTTCACAACCGCCTGAGTGTGCTTCTGTTTGAGCGTGCGTGTGTGTCTTACAGCCTCCCCACCACTCGTCATTTTCGCGGTCCCTCCAACTTCATTCTTCTGTTACAGGATAAGCATGTTTTAAGAAATCTGCGGAATTCCATACGACGTGACCAGTTGGCTCTTTCCCAAGCAATCGATAGGCGATTCGTCATTATTATGACCTCACCTCTAACCCTCTCTCACTCTCTATTTCCCCTTACCCTCACTTTCTCCCCAGTCTGCGTCTCTGTGTGTGAGGCCCCATTCTCTGTCTGTCTCTCACTCTCTCTCTCTAACCCCTTACTCTAGCTCTCTCGCCACCAACACTAGGATTTAAATGTATGGTAAAAGAGTTAAAGAAAATAATATTCTTAAAATTAAAAGACTTTTCACCGATCACCCGTCCGCTCAACTGGGACGCCTAAGTTTACTTCACCGTATTACAAATAGATCATAATCTAATCATGACAAAACTGTACATTGTTGAATAGGTCTAAGACTCCTAAATAGATATTTGTCCACTGTTTGTGCTACAAATTATGTAGGAAAAGTAATAGTACAAAAATCTACATCATAACAGGAGTTCTGACCTTTGTCACAAAAAAAAAAAAGACTTTCATCGCAGGCTTTTACCCTATAATGTTTTAGAAATTGTAAGAAATTATATATCAATTGAAAAATGTATCCTTTGAAAACCATTTTAAAATCAGACATTGCATTACCATTGGATTGTTAACCTATTTAACATTTTCACGTCTATGTTCAAAATGGGGGTGACAGTTAAAGGGTTAATAAATCTATGACATTTCTTAATTGATGAAAGCATTCTTCTGGTTTTAACAATAATACAAGTAGTTTGTCATTGTAAAGATCATACCAGTGTCCTTTCAAACAAACTCCTCCTAAGCCACAGGAAAATGTTTCTTTATTTTAATTTATTTTATTTAGTTATTCGCACTTCATTAATTTAATTTATTTATTCATTCTTTCATTTTTGTCAGTTTTAGACCTTACAGTCTGTTAAATCAGCTGAAACACACATATGTACATGTAGGTAGTTAAATATCAAGATGAATGCAAATGTTTTGTTCCACGCTGCACAATAAAAACAAGAGAGGAGTCCTCACTGATTTTCTTCCCCTGTAAGACTGGTAGTTAAAACACACTTTCACGTGCATGTAGTTAATCGTCTAAACTTAACATCACACAAAATGTAAATAGCTTGTACCCCGCAGCCCAATAAACCAAAGAAGTTGTTTTAATAAACTGGTGTATGCTGTTGGAAAATTCTCGTTTCATTTTAGTGAATATTGTTAGTTTAGTTACATTTGTTATTTCTTTATATTCACTCCTAGATTTTTCAATCCTCAACACAAGCGCAGACACATACACAAACACTCACACAAATTTACTGGTATTGCACTATCGCCCAGCCCAGGGGACGGTGGTCCCCATAGCGTGATAGATACCAGGTGCACACACACACACACACACAAACTAAAACACAAACGCACGTATGAAAACCACGAACATACATACCAAGAGCAAACACAAAACGCAAATGTCACATGCAAACTAAAATGCAAGAGCACAAACCTTACATGCAAACTCAAAAGAGCCACAAACGCGACACAAAATTAAAGGCATACGTACAACTAAAACACAAACACACACACACGCACACATGCAAACTAAAAAACAAACACGTATGAAAACACGAACATGCATGCAAAAAACAAACACAAAAAGACAAAGACACATGCAAACACAAACATACATGCAAACTCAAATGCAAACACAAACAAACAAGCAAACATACATTCAAACCCAAACACAAACACACAGACAAACTGTGGTAAACATAAATGCAAACACAAACATACATGCAACTAAAACAAACACACACACACACACACATGCAAAAACAAACACAAAAGAAAAAGACACATGCAAACACAAACATGCAAACGTAAATGCAAACACAAACACGACTAACCGTATGATGGAGAACCGTAGGATTAAATAAATGTAACTTTTGTTTTAACAAATAAGTTAAGTTTTGTAGATTTTTAGATCTTTCACACATAAAGCCATGATGAGGATTAGAAGTTGTCAAATGATCCTCTGAGTGCAAGAGACACTTACAAACCTAAATAGACTAAAATAGTTTTAGCCTTTTATAGTTTTATTTTTAAATGATCAAGTATTCGATAAAACCCATCTTATCACCCAAACTGATGTGCCTGACGGTTTGTGATGACATTAATATCTTACTGATACAGATGTGTTAAGATGTCAAGTATGTGTAAAATATTTGTAAAGTTCAATATTACTGTTAAAACAGTTTTAAAAGCACATTTTGTGTAACACTGTCCTGAGACAAATAAAAATAGAATGTATGAAAGCCTCTTCTTTTAAGATATTTGTAATGCAGACTAAAAACTTTACATTGACAACTGAGGTTATTCTCTTGAATATGTATACAGTAACCAGTGAGTTCATGAAACATTACTGTATAATTACATAACCTTGTAAATTCATCATGATTCTACCATATTAATCAATAAAAAAGACCTACTTTATATATACCATATCTGACTTTCTAATTAAAAACACACAAAAAAGCCTTTTTTTGTTTTCCAAGTTACGTTTCTAAGTTAGAGTGCTTGTAGTTTGTAGTAAAATCACATCTTTAACCCAAAACCTTTCTTGCTTTCAAACTCTCTCTCTCTCTCTCTCTCTCTCTCTCACACACACACACACATAGCTTTTTTCAGACACCCACGAACTGCCAACAACATCCTTAAGTTTGTTTTATCATTCAGCTGTGGCTGAGACCCTAATGAAATTATTTTATGCATTATTACAAGTATAGATGCTGAAAGAGTTCATTAACCTGTTTAATATGAATAATATCACTTATGACTAGTTTGACAAACAATGTTCTAACAAGTACAACCGTTGCAGAAAATGTATTATAACACCACAGTAGGATAAAGCTATGGATGAGCGATCGACCAACTTATCAAATGCTAAACATTTCCTGCTTACATAGTTTAAGATGAAACTTAAAAAATATAGGCATGAGCTAACAATCGGTAAAAATACTGGCCGCACTCAACATACAGAGGGAGAGACTGAATATTCAGACAGCTAGAGCAGGACCATATTGACTTTTTCTTAAGATAAAGACAATTATTTGGTTTATTTGGTATCTCGCTTCACAACGGTTGCTCCATTACAGCACACACGTCAAGTCTTTTTTAGCATACGTATCTCGTATTATTCTTCAATATAATTGTTTAGTCTAAATATGTTTTAACAGTTCTTTGTGTTTTTGTTTTTACAAAGTTGTTAAACACGTGTAACTAATACCTCACTCAACCGCTGTAGACTTTCAGGTCAGGGAACTACATTACTCAACATACACCTCTGTCTTCAAACATGGCTGCTGGGGATACATACCCCAAAACACTCATACATGGCAGCCCCCAAAATCATTGGACTTCTGATTATACGCACACTAAGATACCCTATATAAAAAGACTCACATTTCCACAATTTTGTGAAGTATACGCTCCTTCCGTGTTGTGATGTGACAACCCCCATTTTTTTTTTTTGTGATCTGTGTTAGTGATGCAGAGTCCGATTCATTTCTACGAAATGATTCATTTGGACAGTTTGGCTCAATAAACCGATTCATCAGCTTTCTTTTCATTTTATTTTTTTTTCTAACAACTCAGGGTCATTTTATATCAGTGAAACATTTAAATAAAGTTAACTGTGTGAACACGTATTGGTGATTATTGTCTGTTGTTTATTTAAGTTGTTTAACAATATTTGTGATCCTTCATTTTCATCCTTCAGTTTAGCTTATTTGTTTTTAGTCGGTCACGAAAGTGTTAGGCATGAAGTTTATAACAACAGGTTTCAGGAGGTTGGGATGCGTGTAAGCGCATGTGACAGTAAATGCGACAGAGCCAAGAGTGTTACTCAAACACCTTTGCGTTATCTTTTAATAAAATATTGCATTGAATGTCATTTGGACAAATTCTGTAACTGTGTTTCATAAATACACTGAAATGAATGTAAGCGTACAAACCTTTATAATGTGGCCTAACGACACAACAGACTGATCCCTGGTAAGTACGCTTAAAATCGCTAGATATCTTGACTTCATCCACGCTAGTGCGCTAGGCCTCGTCACACCGTTGTTAGATATAAACCGCAAAGTTTTTCATAGCGTTACACTTTGAAACCACAACCATTTCAGATGTTTCCATGACTTTGTTCGCTCTTTCTGCCTGAAGTTGTTTACCGCAGTCTCACCATCCTTACCTTATTTTCACACCTAATTGTAATTGTCAAGCCTTACGCTTTATTTTCTAGTTTTTGCTGTCATGTTAGCGGGACTCTTTGTTCATATACGTCGATATTTCTGTGAATTTGGTTGATTTTAAGAAAATATTGCTTTTAAACTCCATCTTCATTCGAGACATTTACTTTATATTATTAATAGGAACCTAGTTTATATCATAAGATCATTTCTTAATAATACTTTTCCGTCTACTCGTTTTCTTTTTAAAAATTGATAACGCTATAAGAACTACGGGAGTTTCCACTTGCATAGTTTGCAAGAAAGCCTGCTGCTAATTTAGGAGATAATATCATCCTGAATGCGCACGTTTTATGTCTGTTTGAAGGCGTTACTTCCTTTGGTTGTTTGACACACCCCTGACTGACGTTCGGAATTTGGTATTTAAATAAGGTTTAGAGTCAATCGGTTATATGCAGGAGACATTTCGATATTGCTCTGCTGCTCCAATCACTCCTGAAACAAAAGTGATGTCTGTAACACCGCAAAGAAGTTCTGTTGAAACGGATGAAGATACGCACATGGAAAGTCAAGGTCTGACAAAGATTCTCTGTGAAGATGAAGATTTTGTGAAACAAGATTTCCCAGTGTCTGATGAGCGTGTGGGGAGATTTGTGTTTGACAAGACATTGCGGACTGTTAAACTCTACGTTTTGGACAATTTGGAGGATTATACACCCGAATGTAGCTACTTGCTTTTGACCGCCATAGACTGGTCATACTTCTTCAATCAAATTTGGAGAGAATTTCAATCTGGAAAAATGTGGTACTTTTATCAGTGGGACGCGGTCACACCCGGTATGCGGTACCGTGCAACAAAAAGGCCAGCATACATAACCATATCATACTGTTGGAACAAAACGTTTCATGACCAAAATTATCTCATGCTGGTAAATAAACGTCAGGAGGAATCTGAATCGGATTCTGAATCAGATTCTGATTCTGAAACAAGCAACGACGAGTCTGATTCTGAGGAAGATGAAGATGCCTGGCCTATTCCTGACCCTTACGAATGCTGCAAAACAAATCTATATTTCCATCACAGCGACGTACCTATGTTAAACACCATTTTCTCAATGATAGATGAGCTGTTTCAGTCAACTTAAACCAAATGATCAGTCTTCAGTATAATTGTGTATCCTGTATAACAAACCTGAACAACAGGCGTTCCTTACTGTATGTAACGGTTGTTGGATTAAGTGTTCCCAAGCCACAATACATTACCAATACTCCAAACAATTTGCCTATGTCTTAACACATCTTAATAAATAAATCTTTTTAAATGTTACCTCGTAATCTTTAATCAAAAATATCTTTGGCGAAAATGACAGAATTCTATTTTGTGACAATGGGGGGCTTCAACGGTCAAAGCATGCCTCTGCAGGCCCCACCTTATCCCGCCTCCACATTTGAGGGCAACACGCTCACCTCAACAAATAACCATCACCCGAAACACTACTTTCTTGGAGCTAAGAGCAGCTGTTCTGGATAAACTCTGCAGTTACTTTCCTACAGTGTACTTTCCTAAATCTTTGAACAATACCGGGTTTGACAGCACTAGCGACGGAACGAGTGCAACATCTTGTTGATCAAAACATTATCTACATGGGCTGACAGAATCAGCTTCAGCAATTTGTTTGAGCCTGATCCACGCCGCAATTTTTCAATTAATAACGCTTTGAGGGGTTCTGACCCATAAACCTGAAATTCAAAGCGTTAATGCACAAGACCTTGACCGGAGTGGATTAAAACCATCAATCCTGATTCTAGGAAACAGTGACAACATTCTATATTGATTAAAGGACAAAGTTTATCTCTTGGAGAGGATCGAATTCTGAAAAGGGTGACTGACGCTGTGCAAAAGCTGATGGAGCACAACTGGAGTTCTGGTCTAGACTTCATAGGCTCTACGTTTAAAGCGCATTACCGAGAAAAAATGATCAAACTGATGCATACAGTCATTGAGCATACGAATTCATCCAAACCAAACGCGTAACAAACCTCAAGAATCAAATGGACGTTGTAAGAAGTCTGAAAAATAATCCATGGCCTGATTTAACAAACAAGTTTATTTACGGCAAAGAGCCAATCAGTGTAACCACCAGAGAAATTCTGGATGTGATGACTGCACGTAGTGATCAGATGGAAATTAATGAAGTTCTCTGTCTTTTTACGTATGTAACAGACTTATGTGTGTCACAGGTTTCAAAAAATTCAGAATCCATGTTATGTGAAATTGTTGGATCGCTCGTGGACTTCATACTGGGCCAAAACATACTGGCCTTCAGAGATTTTATTTTCTGGCTAGACCACCTGTAATGTCAGTACTGTTGTTGTTTGTAATGGCTATTTTTTTATTTACTACTTCAATCTATTCATCACTATATTGTCGAAATAAAAGGCTAAATCACTTAACTCATTAATCTTTTCTCCGAGTTCAATTTTTGGATTTTTGGATTTTACAGAAGCGACTTACAAATGAGCAATTTTACAAATTGAAATTTTGAATCAGTTGAAAAAAGAGAAAACGAGTAGACGGAAAAGTATTATTAAGAAATGATCTTATGATATAAACTAGGTTCCTATTAATAATATAAAGTAAATGTCTCGAATGAAGATGGAGTTTAAAAGCAATATTTTCTTAAAATCAACCAAATTCACAGAAATATCGACGTATATGAACAAAGAGTCCCGCTAACATGACAGCAAAAACTAGAAAATAAAGCGTAAGGCTTGACAATTACAATTAGGTGTGAAAATAAGGTAAGGATGGTGAGACTGCGGTAAACAACTTCAGGCAGAAAGAGCGAACAAAGTCATGGAAACATCTGAAATGGTTGTGGTTTCAAAGTGTAACGCTATGAAAAACTTTGCGGTTTATATCTAACAACGGTGTGACGAGGCCTAGCGCACTAGCGTGGATGAAGTCAAGATATCTAGCGATTTTAAGCGTACTTACCAGGGATCAGTCTGTTGTGTCGTTAGGCCACATTATAAAGGTTTGTACGCTTACATTCATTTCAGTGTATTTATGAAACACAGTTACAGAATTTGTCCAAATGACATTCAATGCAATATTTTATTAAAAGATAACGCAAAGGTGTTTGAGTAACACTCTTGGCTCTGTCGCATTTACTGTCACATGCGCTTACACGCATCCCAACCTCCTGAAACCTGTTGTTATAAACTTCATGCCTAACACTTTCGTGACCGACTAAAAACAAATAAGCTAAACTGAAGGATGAAAATGAAGGATCACAAATATTGTTAAACAACTTAAATAAACAACAGACAATAATCACCAATACGTGTTCACACAGTTAACTTTATTTAAATGTTTCACTGATATAAAATGACCCTGAGTTGTTAGAAAAAAAAATAAAATGAAAAGAAAGCTGATGAATCGGTTTATTGAGCCAAACTGTCCAAATGAATCATTTCGTAGAAATGAATCGGACTCTGCATCACTAACACAGATCACAAAAAAAAAAAATGGGGGTTGTCACATCACAACACGGAAGGAGCGTATACTTCACAAAATTGTGGAAATGTGAGTCTTTTTATATAGGGTATCTTAGTGTGCGTATAATCAGAAGTCCAATGATTTTGGGGGCTGCCATGTATGAGTGTTTTGGGGTATGTATCCCCAGCAGCCATGTTTGAAGACAGAGGTGTATGTTGAGTAATGTAGTTCCCTGACCTGAAAGTCTACAGCGGTTGAGTGAGGTATTAGTTACACGTGTTTAACAACTTTGTAAAAACAAAAACACAAAGAACTGTTAAAACATATTTAGACTAAACAATTATATTGAAGAATAATACGAGATACGTATGCTAAAAAAGACTTGACGTGTGTGCTGTAATGGAGCAACCGTTGTGAAGCGAGATACCAAATAAACCAAATAATTGTCTTTATCTTAAGAAAAAGTCAATATGGTCCTGCTCTAGCTGTCTGAATATTCAGTCTCTCCCTCTGTATGTTGAGTGCGGCCAGTATTTTTACCAATTGTTAGCTCATGCCTATATTTTTTAAGTTTCATCTTAAACTATGTAAGCAGGAAATGTTTAGCATTTGATAAGTTGGTCGATCGCTCATCCATAGCTTTATCCTACTGTGGTGTTATAATACATTTTCTGCAACGGTTGTACTTGTTAGAACGCTGTTTGTCAAACTAGTCATAAGTGATATTATTCATATTAAACAGGTTAATGAACTCTTTCAGCATCTATACTTGTAATAATGCATAAAATAATTTCATTAGGGTCTCAGCCACAGCTGAATGATAAAACAAACTTAAGGATGTTGTTGGCAGTTCGTGGGTGTCTGAAAAAAGCTGTGTGTGTGTGTGTGTGTGTGTGTGTGTGAGAGAGAGAGAGAGAATTTGAATTTTTCACAACAACTTTATTAAATCATAGTAACAAATTCACAATATAAATATTAAAGTCTCAACCCAACTTTTTCAAGTTGTTCCTTCTCGACTCAACATATTTCCATTTTTTAACACCTCATAATTACTCCAACACCAAATTAAAAAACAACATTTTATCCACTACTGTACAGATGACTCCATTATACCCCCATTTATGCAAAAAACTTTCATAATCATTAATCAACTTATAAAACTTAAAATCAATCAATATTCGACCTTTCACCAATCTTTTAAAAATCATTTCTACTTTTTGCGTTTCTCTCCCTTCAAGTTTCTTTTGCCTCGTAATATAAATAGCTCTCTTAGCTTGTCCAATTAAAAAATTCAGCAATTGACTTTTACTTCTTTGAGCTACTCTATAAAATGGGCCAAAAATAAAACTCTGAAATGAAAAATTTTCACCAAAATTGGTAAACAATAAAATAAGTACACTAAACAATTTTTTCAATCTTAAACACTCTAAAAAACAATGAAAAATTGTTTCCCTTTTTTTACAAAATGGGCACTTGTCAGACACATTAGGATTAATAACATTTACAAACGCATTAACAGCAACTGTGCCATGCAGTATTTTCCACTGAAGATCACCTGTACATTTATCTAAAGGTGGTTTATACAAAATTCTCCATACAGGTTTTACATCATCTTTCAATCCCAACTTTTCCCTCCAAACTGTATCTTTTCGTTCCTTAAGAATTGTTTTATTCAAAACTTTTACACAACATTTATACAACACTTTACTCCGAACATCTTGAAAGTTCAGATCCTCCAAGCCCTCTAGGTCCAAAAACATTCCATTTAAGTCTTTTAAATCAGGTGTGATTACAATTTTTGGAAATGGATCTGAATTAACAGGAACCACTGTGTCATTATAGTACTCCTTCAGCAGTTTTTTTTCCTCTCCTGTCAGCCTTTTCATTAATAAATCTAAAACCTTTTCAACCTGACGTACAGATCGAACTCCCAAAAAGGATGCAACCACTTGAGCATTACTTAGCTCAGGCCCACCAATGTCCATTAGATTATGTAGCTTTAGAACCTTTGATGAACATAAGATTTGAGATAGTCCTGGTGTGACATCACAGGCCACATCCAATCTCGCTCCATGCACAAGAGGTTCCTCAAGCAGCCAATACAGAGATGTTGAATCTTGTCTCCGTTTCTTAAATAGTTGCCAAATGTAAAAGAGTCCTTTGTAGAACTGAATCGATGCATTAATCCGTAGTTTGCTGGCATCCATTAAAAAGAGCGCAGAGTTCAAATTCAATCCACTGACCCGGTTAAGAATAATGTCCGCTACTTTCCTCCAGACCAAATCCACCGGTCCCGTTAAGTATCTCTGTATAAACAACAGTCGAAAAGCCGCTCTCCTACTGGCCAGATGTATAAGTCCTTGTCCTCCCTTTTCCCTGGGAAGAAACAATATGCTCTGGGCTAACCAGTGAAATCCATTCCAGAAAAAATCAACAATAATAGCTTGCAGTTTTGCCAACAGTCCATTAGGAGGATCAACACAAGTCAAACGGTGCCATAATATCGATGCAACCAAATTATTAATCACAATAACTCTCCCTCTATATGACATCTTTGGCAAAAGCCACTTCCATTTTTCCAATCTTCCTTTTACCTTTTCCAAAACACCTTCCCAGTTCCTTTGCAACATAAAATTATTCCCCAAATAAACTCCCAAATACTTAATTCCATCATTTTTCCATGACAAGCCTCCTGGTAATTTAGGAGGACCTCCAACCCATTTACCACACATCAATGCTTCACTTTTTGACCAGTTTACTTTGGCCGAGGAAATAAGGCCAAAAAGATCAATATTGTTCTTTAACACCATTATATCATTTTGATCTTTAATTAAAACAATAATATCATCAGCATAAGCTGATAACTTAATTCTTTCACTTGAGTATGGTATGGGCCAGCCCTCAATACTATCTCTAATTTTCACAAGCAGAGGTTCAATGGCCAAAGCATATAACATTCCTGATAGAGCACATCCTTGTCTGATCCCTCTTTGAACTTTAAAAGGCGCACACAGAACACCATTTATTTTCAGCACACTCTCAATGTCCTGATACAAGACCCTGATCATGGCTATAAAACCTGAGCTGAACCCAAACTCCTCTAGCATACGCCAAAGGTATCTGTGCTCCACCCGGTCAAATGCCTTTTCCTGATCTATAGAAATAAGACCAGTATTCAAGTCCAATAACCTAGAGACGTCTAAAATATCCCGAATTAAAAATATATTATCAAAGATTGACCTATTAGGTACACAGTAAGTCTGATCATGGTAAATGACCAAACCAACCACCTCTCTTAGTCTTATTGCCAAAACCTTAGATAAAAGTTTTAAATCGGTACACAGAAGTGAGACAGGTCGCCAGTTCTTTATATCTTTCAAATCCCCTTTCTTAGGGAGAAGCGTTATGACTGCTCTTCTGCAACTCAATGGTAACAAGCCCTCAACCAGACTTTCATTGAGTACTGCAAGCAAATCTTCCCCTATTACGGACCAAAAAGTCCTGTAAAATTCAACGGGGAGACCATCCATTCCAGGTGCCCTGCCACATTTCATACTCTGCAGTGCAATCTGCAATTCTTCTGTTGAAATGGGCCTCTGAAGTTCAGCATTAGCTTCATCTGGCACTTTTGGCAGCCCTGTAAAGAAAGAACCGGCTGACTCATCTACTTCTGGATTCTCACTCTTATACAAATCTGAATAAAATAACACAGCTCTTCTTCTAATTTCAACTGGCTCTGTTATATCTGTTCCAGTTGTTGAATACAGTGAATGAATATATCGACTTTGCCCGTTTATTTTTTCTAGACCAAAGAAGAACTTGGTTGGGCCATCCATTTCCTCCACACTCTGAAAACGAGAGCGCACCAGTGCCCCCTGTGCTTTAACACCCAATAGGTCATCTAAAGCTTTCCTTTTAAGCTTAAGGAGCTCAATATGCCCTTGATTACTTGTACCCACTACTAAATTTTGCAATTCTATTATTTCAATCTCTAGGTCTCTCATTGACCGGGAAATGTCTGTAGAAACATTGAGGGTGTACTGACGGCACAGTTGCTGTATCTCTACTTTACCACAGTCCCACCACTGTCGTAGTGATTTATATTCATGTTTTCTAAGACAAAACTGCTTCCAAAAAAAAGTAAATGTTTCAATAAAGAACTTGTCATGCAACAAAGAAACATTAAAATGCCAATAAGCGCTCTTAGATTTTATATTTGCTATATAAACATTACAATCAACTAGACAGTGGTCTGAAAAACTTACAGGCGAAATTACACATTTCCTTACAACATTAAAATGATGCTTAAAACAATAGAACCTATCCAGTCTAGCCAGAGTAATAAAATTCTCTCTTGCTTGTGCCCATGTATATTGTCTTTCATTTTTGTGCAAAATTCTCCAAACATCATACAGATCATATTCAGCAATAAGCTTCAACATTTCATTCTGCGATGCTATATGAGGCTCCTTATGATTTCTATCTACTTTATCATTTGTTGTGCAGTTAAAATCTCCTCCCATAAACATATACTCTTCTTGTTTAAAACCAGAAACAATACTATTTAATTTCTTTATAAAACAAACTCTCTCAGGGCCAAGAACAGGTGCATAAACATTTACAAAAACTAAAATAAACTTTTCAAATTTTGCTTTAACTTTCAACAGTTGTCCTTCAACAACATGTTCAACCTCATATGATAAAGGTTTAAAATTTTTCTGAAAAAGGACAGCTACACCACCACTAGATGAACTTTTATGACTTAAAATTACTTCTCCATCCCATTCCATTTTCCAGTCACATTCATTTTGAGCATCACTATGCGTTTCTTGAACCAATATCACATCATATTTCTTTTGTCTTATTAGTTCATAAAGCATTGTTCTCTTTCCACTTTCTCGTGCACCATTTATATTAAGTGTGCCCAATCTTATTGAACTCATAAAGGAATGAATAAAGATTAGACACGGGCAAACTAGCCACAAATACCCCATAAGAAAGATAAGTAAATCATTCTGTTTCAAATTCATCATTCAGTATGTTCAGTTTTAACTTTTGTACAATTTTCTTCAGTCTGAAAATTTCTTGATCAGTGAAACTATTTGCATCTTTCTCTCTCATCAACATTCTAGCAGAGCTAATAAATAATTCACGATCAGGGAAATAGTCTTCCACTGTCACCCCTTTCATTCCTTTGGTTGTTTGCAGGAATTTTCTAATTTTCTCAGGTGTATAAGCACTTCTAACAGATCTTTTCTGTGACAGTGAATTCACAGACTCTGAAGATTCACTTTCACTTTCTGGGGCAGACTCATCAATGTTACTTATATCTGATTCCATCTGAATTGCAGAATTTTCAGCACTTTCCCTTAACGTCTCATCTCCAGTTACTTTCCTTGCTCTCTTCCAGTGACCTTTCTTCTTCATTTTCCGTTTTACTGCAGGTGTCTTAAACACACTTTCATCATCTACCATATCAGTATCTCCCTCATCTTCGACTCCAACCAAATTAACATCATTACTTGTTTTTTCAGTTTCATTCACCATATTTCTCAAATCTCCTTTACTACATTCTCCATTATCATTTCCATCTGTTTTACCTGCAACAACACTTGATCCTTCACCAGTTTCTGACTGTCTCTGTTCATCATTTGCCTGCTCTTCATTTCTATTTTCATTCTGAAGCAATACCAAATTCTGCTTCTCAGGACATGCACGAACTACATGGCCTTCGCATCCACATCCAAAGCACTTCATATTTTCTGAAGTTGCATAAATCACATAGTCATAGTTGTCCACCCTAAATTTCATGGCTAGATTTAACTCCTCATTTTCATTTTTTAAAATCATGTGTGTCTGCCTCCTAAATGAAACTACATGTTTCAATTGAGGTGATTTGCAACCCAGCGAAATCTTTCTGATCTTAGACACCACCTTACCATGTCTCATTAGTTCTCTTTCAATCATATCATCTCTAATAAATGGTGGTACATTTGAGAGCGTAATCTTTTTTGATGGCTGGGCTAAAGGCATCACTGACGTAAACACATTATTAACGACAATCCCTTTCGCTACAATGTCATTCACTTTGTCCACATTATCCAAAAAGAGCACTACAGCGCTATTCATCCTAGCTGCAGACAATATACTAGCGTAACCAACAACTTCAGCAACCGCGATCGTACATTCTTCAACAGAGCAGCGCTCCGCGGGGATGACTTTAATGCCATGCCTCCGCGTTAAGTTATCCAAACTTTGAGACGCTGCCATGTCGACCAGCTCACGCTGATCGACAGCGCTTCCAGTCAGCACGTCAAAATCACTTAACAAGATGCTCACCAAGCAAAAGCCAATACAAACAAACAGCAAAAGACAGAAAAAAGGTAGAAAAACTCACTCGTTGCAATAGCGTTCTCTTCCACACACTCACGCTAACTCCGCCCACTCACTCCCAGCATGCACTCAGAGAGAGAGGTTTGAGTTTTCAGTTAAAGAGATGTGATTTTACTACAAACTACAAGCACTCTAACTTAGAAACATAACTTAGAAAACAAAAAAAGGTTTTTTTTGTGTGTGTGTTTTTAATTAGAAAGTCAGATATGGTATATATAAAGTAGGTCTTTTTTATTGATTAATATGGTAGAATCATGATGAATTTACAAGGTTATGTATTTATACAATAATGTTTCATGAAATCACTGGTTACTGTATACATATTCAAGAGAATAACCTCAGTTGTCAATGTAAAGTTTTTAGTCTGCATTACAAATATCTTAAAAGAAGAGGCTTTCATACATTCTATTTTTATTTGTCTCAGGACAGTGTTACACAAAAACGTGCTTTTAAAACTGTTTTAACAGTAATATTGAACTTTACAAATATTTTACACATACTTAACATCTTAACCCATCTGTATCAGTAAGATATTAATGTCATCACAAACCGTCAGACACATCAGCTTGGGTGATAAGATGGGTCTTATCGAATACTTGATCATTTAAAAATAAAACTATAAAAAGGCTAAAACCATTTTAGTCTATTTAGGTTTGTAAAGGCCCCTTGGTAACTCAGAGGATCATTTGACAACTCTAATCCCTCATCATGGTTTTATGTGTGAAAGATCTAAAAATCTACAAACTCTTAACTCTATTTGTTAAACAAAAGTTACATTTTATTTAATCCCAATGGGTTCAATGGGTTAGTCGCAAGCCAGGTTTGCATTTCACACAGTTTGTACAGTTTGTGCTCTGCATGTGTCTTTTCTTTGTGCTTGTTTTGCAATGTGTGTGTGTGTGTGTGTTTTGCTCTTAGCTGTAATGGCCAAGTTTTGTAGCTCTTTGCATTTATGCTTCACTCAGCTCTTGTGTGTGTGTGTGTGTGTGTGTTTGTGTTTGGGTTTGAATGTATGTTTGTAATGTTTGTTTGTGTTTCTGTAATTTGAGCTTGCATGTACGTTTGTGTCTGCATGTGTCTCTTTGTCTCTTTGTGTTTGTTTTTGCTTGCATGTTCATGTTTTCAATAATGGCTCTTGTGTTGCCTATGTGTGTTTGTAGTTTTAGTTGCATGTATGTTTGCATTTGCATTTATGTTTGTGTTCTTGAGTTTGCACATGTTTGTGTTTGCATTTTAGTTTGCATGTGATATTTGTGTTTTGTGTTTGTTTTTGCATGTATGTCTGTTTTCACAATGGTTTGTGTTTTAGTTTGTGTGTGTGTGTGTGTGTGTGTGTGTGTGTGGTGGTGCACCTGGTATTCATCACGTTATGGGGACCAAATGTCCCCACAAGGA
>VONZ01003305.1:0-24161 GCA_012976165.1 Labeo catla
GTGTAAAATTAATATTTTCATATTTTTGAACGGGTGCCTCAGATTTGCCAGCGATCTCCTGTAATTGACGTCAGATACATTTTATATTAATAAACATTAACTTCAGATACCAGTCAGCAATCGCAGGCAGTTTCTTTCAAATATAAACATATTTGTTTATATAAAATAACTTGGAAAAAAAGTGTTAGGGCTTTGGTGTAAAATTAATATTTTTCATATTTTTGAAGGTTTGCCTCAGATTTGCCAGCGATCTCCTGTAATTGGCGTCAGATACATTTTATATTAATAAACATTAACTTCAGATACCAGTCAATGCAGCAGTCGCAGGCAGTTTCTTTCAAATAGAAACATTTTTTGTTCATATAAAATAACTTGGAAAAAGTGTTAGGGCTTTGGTGTAAATTAATACTTTTCATATTTTTGAACGGTTGCCTCAGACTTGCCAGCGATCTCCTGTAATTGGCGTCAGATACATTTTATATTAATAAACATTAACTTCAGATACCAGTCAGCAATCGCAGGCATTTTCTTTCATATAGAAACATTTTTTGCTCATATAAAATAACTTGAAAAAAAGTCAGGTCTTTGGTGTAAAAATAATATTTTAAATATTTTTGAACGGTTGCCTCAGATTTGCCAGCGATCTCCTGTAATTGGCGTCAGATACATTTTATATCAATAAACATTAACTTCAGATACCAGTCAGCAATCGCAGGCAGTTTCTTTCAAATAGAAACATTTTTTGTTCATATAAAATAACTTGAAAAAAAGTGTCAGGGCTTTGGTGTAAAATAAATGTTTTTGAACGGTTGCCTCAGATTTGCCAGCGATCTCCTGTAATTGGAGTCAGATACATTTTATATTAATAAACATTAACTTCAGATACCAGTCAGCAATCGCAGGCAGTTTCTTTCAAATAGAAACATTTTTTGTTCATATAAAAGAACTTGAAAAAAGTGTCGGGTCTTTGGTGTAAAATTAATATTTTTCATATTTTTGAACGGTTGCCTCAGATTTGCCAGCGATCTCCTGTAATTGGCGTCAGATACATTTTATATTAATAAACATTAACTTCAGATACCAGTCAGCAATCGCAGGCAGTTTCTTTGAAATAGAAACATTTTTTCGTTCATATAAAATAACTTGAAAAAAAGTGTCAGGGCTTTGGTGTAAAATAAATATTTTTGAACGGTTGCCTCAGATTTGCCAGCGATCTCCTGTAATTGGCGTCAGATACATTCTATATTAATAAACATTAACTTCAGATACCATTCAGCAATCGCAGGCAGTTTCTTTCAAATAGAAACATTTTTTGTTCATATAAAATAACTTGAAAAAAAAAGTGTCAGGGTTTTGGTGTAAAATAAATATTTTTGAACGGTTCCCTCAAACTTGTCAGCGATCTCCTGTAATTGACGTCAGATACATTTTATATTAATAAACATTAACTTCAGATACCAGTCAGCAATAGCAGGCAGTTTCTTTCAAATAGAAACATATTTGTTTATATAAAATAACTTGAAAAAAAGTGTTAGGGCTTTGGTGTAAAATTAATATTTTTCATATTTTTGAACGGTTGCCTCAGATTTGCCAGCGATCTCCTGTAATTGGCGTCAAATACATTTTATATTAACAAACATTAACTTCAGATACCAGTCAGCAATCGCAGGCAGTTTCTTTCAAATAGAAACATTTTTTGTTCATATAAAATAACTTGAAAAAATGTCAGGTCTTTGGTGTAAAATCAATATTTTTCATATTTTTGAAGGGTTGCCTCAGATTTGCCAGCGATCTCCTGTAATTGGCGCCAGATACATTTTATATTAATAAACATTAACTTCAGATACCAGTCAGCAATCGCAGGCAGTTTCTTTCAAATAGAAACATATTTGTTTATATAAAATAACTTGAAAAAAAGTGTTAGGGCTTTGGTGTAAAATTAATATTTTTCATATTTTTGAAGGGTTGCCTCAGATTTGCCGGCGATCTCCTGTAATTGGCGTCAGATACATTTTATATTAATAAACATTAATTTCAGATACCAGTCAGCAATCGCAGGCAGTTTCTTTCAAATAGAAACATTTTTTGTTCATATAAAATAACTTGAAAAAAAGTGTCAGGGCTTTGGTGTAAAACAAATATTTTTGAACGGTTGCCTCAGATTTGCAACATGTCCTCCAATCCATACGACCATACAGGTCGTTTGCATCTTACCCCAAATACGACCCTGTGGAGCGTTCCTGAATATAGCGCCCCTAACGCCAGCTGGAAATACGCCACACAGGTTCGCCTCGCATTGCATTGTGGATTATTCTGCGGGATAATTGAGGCTAATTAAAGGTATGTTATGAGCGAACGTTGATAATATAAATATGACATCAAAATATGTAGTTAGGGTGTTTTGTTTTGTTTCACCTTTGTCTGTGGTGTTTAGCATGCTGTTTAGCTTACTATAACTACATTATAAAGGACATTGTGAAATATCCATTTGTAGGCTAAATAGAAAAATTAGCCAGCGTGAACATCAAAATAGTGTTATTACACATTGCTGTTATTAATATCCGTTGCCACAATATTTCAAATATTCGAAAGAGATCGATCATTGTTGGAGAGTAGGCCTTTTAGGCACATAATAATCATCGATTTAGAATGAGCATTACGTTATGCTTCCCGTGTTAAATCTGTACGGGATGCTATTTCCAAATTAGTTTAGCATGTTTGACTGTAAAATAATTTGAGCAGAACACATCAGCAGTGTAAAGTTAGCATTTACTGTGATATTAATTGGAAATTGTAAAGGTTTTGGTAAGGGACCATGTAAAAAGTCCACACATTTTGTTTCGATGTACAAAACATGTTAGTTTTGAAATCATTTCAACTATATTTCAGTTGAGAACTACATTTTAGTTAATTATTACGCACATTTTACGTTCTAAATGACGATTCGTATCGTATTTCAGATGATATTTAACAAAAATATCCAATTATGGAGATTGTGAAATAAAATGCAAATGCAATCACCATAATAAATATACACATTAGTGTGTAATGGTAATGATACACGTTATTATTTTAAATAAAATGTCTGTAATAACTTATTTCCTGGCATATATTTTCCTGGCTTCAGATAATTTGACAGATTTATCAAATTGTAGTACATAAAAAGCTTTCCAAAACTATAGCTGGAGTCTAATTAGTAACAGGAGTTTTTGCAACACCAGACACCAGTCAGTTACATGTGTCTATGTATACATTCTTTCAGGGTGCAGTTATCTTTAAAAGCTTTGAACCTTAGCTCACTGTGGTGACAATATTTTCTACTATGTTGAGTTTCATCAACATAGTAGGGGTTAAAAAAAATATTTCTTATCCCCTCTTAACACAGCATGCAGTACTTTAATGATCATTTATGTTTTTTGTTTTTTTTTCAGATGCCTACTCTGAAGGACTGTTACAAATGCAGGAAAAAAATTGGAGTTGCAAGCAAAATGTGCCTACACTGTAGTGCCAAGCAGCCATATAAGCAAAAGCTTGAAGAAAAAAAGAAACAGCTTTCCCAAGAATGGAAAGAGCGTCAAAAAAAAAACAGCAGTGTGAACAAAGTGTATGATGGAACCAATCTACTGGTAGGGTTTTCTTTCAGATATAGTTAGTAAACTGTCTCTGTTCTTTTTTTAGATTTAAACAGTTAAACAATTCTTTCTTCATTGTGTATACTGACTAAAGCATGATATTTATTTTGTCCACTGTGCTCAGGTCTAATATAGAACACTAAATCAGAAGTTACTTAACATTAGAGTGTAAAATTATAAAAAGCAGGGGTGTCCAACTCGGACCTGGAGAGCCACTGTCCTGCAGGGTTTAGCTTCAACTTAACTCAACCCTAGTTTGTACACACAATAATAACTGTATGTATACTTAGATATATAAGGGTTTATGTATATATACACACATATATACATATACACTTATATATCAAAGTGTACATACAGCATATGTACGTGTGTGTATTGTTATTTGATTTGACAGCCCTAATATATGTCTGACAGATGTCAGTGAATTCAAATAGTTGTCAACATGTGTGTGTGCATTTTGTTTAGTTTTTTTTTTTTTCGTTTTTTTTTTAACAGTTAACTCAGTCTAATTTTCAATGCATAGTTTATCTATTATCTTGTCTAGGCACACACACATACACACCCACATATGTCATTTATCAGAATTTCAGGCTTATAATCTTTTTCAATTTTATTTAAATTTATAGTGTCAATTTTATTACAGCTCCACAAATGGCAACTTTTAGAGAGGTATCCAGTCCTTCTCCTTGCCAGGAGAACCTCAAATGGTTTTTCTGCAGAGTGCTTCTGTCCATGGAAGATGGAAACAGAAGATGCACAGGATGCATTTGTCACAATAAAGAGGTTATATGAAAGTCTTCTGAATGGTAATAAACACAGATGTGCATGCTATATTTTTACTTATTTCATTGTTTATAAGTGCATCCTTGATTCATTTGAGGAATAATTTAAAAAAAACCCAGCAATAATGGTTTTTGCAAACCCTACATAAATTTGCTTAGCAGAATTAAAGATTTGCTTTAACATGTGAACAGCATGACGTGTATTCTTGTTTTATTTGAAAATGTCTCATTCAAAAGTACTATTATTTTGGAACTCATATTGTTTTTTTGTTTTTTTTATCATGTCTCCTAGCAAAAGGTGAATATTTATTTTCTTGTGTCCAAAATAATTTGGACCCATACAACCCATAGGACTTAAACAAGAATTATTTATTTCTTTTTATTATTTAATTACTGCTAAGTTATTGTTGAATTATTATTATTATTATTATTATTATTATTCTCTTGTTTCTTGTTTTAACAGTGGCTATTGCAGAGAAAGCAACAAGCAGAGTGGGAGAGACTCCAGCACCAAACGGCAAACAGACAGAGACTCCACCAATACACAACACAGCAGACCCGGCATCAGAGTCAACACCTCTGCTCCCCTGTAATGGTAAAATGTCTCATTCAATAGAACTGGCATGATCCTTTACAGCAAACAGTTTTGTGTCTGAAGCCCTATAATCACCACAATGGGCCTCTGTACTTTTATTTTCATTGTACAGTTGATTATTTTATTTATAAAGAACTCTTCAATATTCCTGTTAAAAAAACAGCATATGCTGGTTAGTTATGTTTTTAAGCATGGCTACTGGCTTGAGCTGCTTAAAACTTGTCCTTAACTGGTCATGTGTTGAGGACCAGCTTAAACCAGCTAAGGATCAGCTTAAACCAGCAGCCATTCTTCAAAAACTACCTAACCAGCACTTTTTTTTAACAGGGACATTTTATTTTTTTTTGTATATATAATTTCGCAGCTGTTACCTGGATGGGATGAATTTGAATTTTTAATTAATTTACTTAAATTACGAGAACATTATGTAATTATTTGTCCATTTTTATCTAAATAATTTTGTGCAGCTTTACCACATGCTGTGTCACATGTCATAATGTGTTTTCTAGAGGCCGTCGTTATGGAAACAAAGACACTAAAATGTAATCACGCTTGAATGAGCTAGATGTGTACTATAAACACTACAAAAACTAAAACTATTGGTTAATTCAACTATGTGTGTCAAATTTGTATGTGTGATCAGGATTGCTTCTGTTTGCTGTCAGTATTCTGCTCTTTCTGACAGCTGCACCCTGAACATCAGTCAGTGGCAAATGCTGCAATGTAGCCTATACTGAAATATCTAAATTGTGTTTAAAAATCATATCACTGTTATTGAAAAAAATTATGCCATGATATATATTGATATTGAGTTATTGTCCCGTCCTACAATACATGTTTATTTTTAGCATTTTTAGATTACTGTTATACTGTAATAAATTTATTCTGCACTGCTTTATGCTATAATGCGATGAGCATAGTGTATGAACTGCAAATGTACATGGCAGTGTATACTTGGTCATTCAATTTCACATTATGTATTGATGCTAGTTGCTGAAAGTCAGAGCCAGCCTTCACATTCTGGGCCGTAAGATTTCTCAGAAAATCACATACTCTTTTTAGTTCTTTTTTAGCTGAGCTTCTAGCTGTGATTCCATCCAGATGGAGGATATCAAACTTGTTTGATAATTTTACAGAGTTTTATATATATTATATATATATATATATATATATATATATTTATATTTTGACTTATCATGTGCCTTCTTAGCAGTAAGACACATATCTTAGTTTCTTATGACAATACAGAGTTTAAAAGTTGCATAGTGTTTTTGAGCATTTAAAAAGATTTGTTTTAAATGTGTTGATTACTGCAGATTATTAAATTCATATCACATTTTTTTTTTCCAACAGTGGATAACTCTGAGGAAGCAGCAAGCAGCACGGTCAATACTCCAGCAACAACCAGCAAACAGACAGAGACTCCACCAATAGACAACACAGCAGACCCGGCATCAGAGTCAACACCTCTGCTCCCCCCTGAGTCTGAAACTCCTGCATCTTCCTTCTTGGCTTCTCCTATTTCTTTCACAAACTCCTTGTCGTTATCTGTTGCTCCTTCAGTCTCCACCCTGACTCAGTCTGTTTTGAAGTTCTCTCAACCCAGTCCTACATCTTCTTCCCTGGCTTCTCCTCTGCCACCAGCCTCTATCCTTTCTGCTTCTTCTAAACTCAATCCTGTGTCCACTGAGCTAGGCAGTCCAGACACAGTGTCTTACGCACCAAAAAAAAGACAAATAAAGAGGAAAACAGAACCTAAAGGTAATTATGGATTTGTTGATTTGTGGATTAGTTTTGATATATGAATCAAAACTGTTCTTAGTTTTTGCTGTGTGAAACAGTTTTAGGTAACTGGAACGGGACCTTTCTCATTGTTTTTTTTTAAGGGACTAGGTTAGAAAGCCACATATTGTAATATGCATCTTATATGTTTTATTTATTTTCTTGTGTCTTGTTTATTTATTTTTGGCAATTTAATGTTATGCAGTGAATAGTGTAGTATACATAACCCAAGCTTAGTTTATTTATTTATTTATTTTATTTTATTTTATTCACAAAAAGGACTATGTATAATATAATTATTACATATAATATAAAGACACATTTCGTTTCCATATTATTTTGCCACATGGAGGTAAGAAAAGGAAGAAAAACAGTGAAGTAAATGTTGAATCTACACCAGTGTGTTTAAATATGATATTGAAATTAAAATAATGTCATAACAGTTAAAGGTTTGCACAATAAGGCAACATATCAGACTGTTTTTATATAGCTAAATTAACTTGAAGCTATTGACTCTGGCAGTCAGGCACATTGAATGTACTGTACAAATAGCTGTAGCACTTTAAGCTTTTATAAGTTGAATGTACATTCACACACACAAGTGGTAATAGAAGTGAGAACTCCCACATTTAAAAAAATTCTCTTTTTCATTCCATATTACTGTAACATCAATGAAAAGGGTCCTGTTCAGCTGAATTCTCAGTTTTCCTTTTAAAAATTCTCTTTATCCATGACCCTCATGCCAATTTATAGAGATGTCTGTTGAATGTAGATGTCTATTTTACTTATGTCTGTTACAAAATATAACCATTTTCTAATTTGTTTCAGAGTGCCCCATTCATAAAGACTCCACCAGCTTCCCCTACAAAAAAATTTTGAGGAAGAGAATCAGGGAGGTTTGTTAAAAAAAAGTACTGAAAAAAATAAAAATAAAATAATAATAATAATAATAATAAAACAGACACATTCACAATAATACTAATTAGCTATTTTGTATGTTGTGAAATAACAAATAGGCTAGTTCATTAATTCATTAATAAGCTGGATTGTTTGTTAGGATAGAACAATATTTGGCAGAGATACAGCCATTTGAAAATCTAGAATCTGAGGGTGCAAATAAATAAAACAAATTGAGAAAAAACACCTTTAAAGTTGTGCTTGATGAAAACTTCAGACCATAAAATTTTGGGCAAAATAATCAATTTAATCCATTTTGGAATAAGGCTGTAAAAAAAAAATGTGTAAAAAGAGAGGCGCTGTGAATTCTTTTTGGATATTCTGTATACCTGTATGACTAATGACTGGTTTTGTGCTCCAGATTTAAGCATTCATGTTCTCACAAATTTTAAGTTTACCATGCAATTTAAGTTTTGCAAATGTGAAGTATTTTCCAGTTTTAATTTGGCAAAAATAAAAACTTCTGTATAAAAAGTTCTGTGTTTTTGCAAAATTGAATTGATAATATAGTAATATATTTTATTATGCTAAGATCATTATTGCTATATATTTATATTTATGTTATTATTTATTATTGCCATGTTTCTTTCTGTTATTTTTCTAAGGGCCATGCAGAAGTTTTGGTGCAGTGGCATCCTTGCTCTGGATGGTATGTTTGTTATCTGAGGTGTACTGTACTGTAGTTAATTGACAGAACAAAACAAACAAACAAAAAAAAACATTTATATAAATTGTGGAAAAACATTTTTTTATTTAAACAAACGTTTTATAAACTGTTATTCAGCTTTAACTGCAATTGCAGTTTCATCAGTGTCACTGAAGTCTGATTGCCAAACCAGTGACAAAATTCTAATTCCGTTTTCTCAATGTAGTACATTGGATATACAAATTATTTAAATCTATGGCTAAAATTTAATTATAAGAATAATAATATTAATAGTTTTCTGGAGTGAAACAATACAAACCACATAACCCATGTTACACAAATCACAACAGATAAAATTATCTATGATCAATTTACCTTTTTCAAAGCGATGCCATGATAGGTATGAAAGCGAAAGTGTGAGGGACTGACTTACTGTGATTTCTATGGTGTCCTCTGCTAAAAGCTACATGAATCTTTCAGTTACCTGTAATTTTGCACAGCTTGTGCTCTTCCATTTTTTTTTTGTTTTTTTTTTGTCCTCTGGAATTTATTGGAAAGATATTTTTTCTGTTTATTTAGCAGAACAATCTAACAACATATTTAATAACATGACATTTCGTTTAGGAGATGTGCATCTATCCCTCACAGGCTTATAACATCTCTAATCACCTTCACAACACCATTAGTACTTCAGACTTGAGTGTAATTGGAATTTAATTTAAAATGTGATGTGCTTTTAGTTTTTTGATCTATTCTTTAATATTTTAAACACTCGTAGTTTGAAGTGCTTTTTTTATCAGTGCTTTGTTGAGAATTGCATTATAATTTTGTCTTAAAGAAGAATAAAATTGATTCTGAACACGGAACCAAATCAATGAAAAACGTGTTACTGTCCGACACATTGAGAACAATGTCAAACAATTAAATTACACAAAAATTACATAATATACACAAAAATGAAATACCAGATTAATAATGTAGATTATGTTTTGAAAAATATGAATGCAAGCATGTCTTATTGTACAATGTCAAGATAATGTTGATGAACAAAATGACTAATGCTTTGTGCTGTCTTTCTGTATTACAGTGGGATGAAGTGGAAAAACACCTGGGAGCCACAAGAAAATATTCAAAGTTCATCCTAAAGATGTATGTGCTCTAATTGAATGTTTGTTAGTATTACTAATACCTCACAGTTGCAGAGACAGATTTCAGAATTCAGATTTTGTGATTTTGTCATTCAGTGTTGTTGCACATTAGTTCAATTTTTATTCCTGTAATGTCCTGTAACAGCTCTGTAAATTATATTGCCTCTGTTTTCTGTTTGGTGGTTAGATTAAAAGTTTTTTTTTTAAATCTGTTAGTGGCTTTGTTCTTTTAAATACACTTGCTTTTTAAAATTGTTTGTCATTGTTAATTAGTCATTGAAGAGCATAAATACATGTACTGTTGTTGTTTTGTATATATATATATATATATATATATATACACACACGTCTGGTTTATTATCTTTGTGGGGACTCTCCATAGGTGCAATGGTTTTTATACTGTCCACACTGTACTTTCTATCCCCTTACCCTAACCCTACCCCTAAACCTAACCCTTACAGAAAACTTTCTGCATTTTTACTTTCTCAAAAAATGTCATTCTGTATGATTGATAAGCTTTTGTACCCATGGGGACCACAAGCCAGTCCCCACAATGTCAAAAATTTCAGGTTTTACTATCCTTGTACACTACACTGTTTTACTATCCCCACAATGTAGCAAAAACAAGTACACACACACACACATTCATTCATTGCCAGAAAGTACCTATTAGCCCCCAGCCAAGAAGTCTGTGTGTTTGTGGAAAGATAAACCAATATATTTTCTTTCCAAATGAGCAAGCATCTGAGCCTGGTATATATTTTCTCTGCAGATAAGTGTTCATGGAATCCTTTTGAAACATTATAACATACACTGAAATGTGTTGCTGATACTGTATTACAGAAATGATAATGAAATCAGAAATGAACTTGAAATTATTCCTTGATTTTTTTTAGCTTTACAGTAAGATTGTATTGGACATTTGTTCATTTTTATTAATATAATAATAATTGAATCACTTCTTCATGCTAGAAGATGTAGAAGAAAAAAGTAGAAGATGTACTTATTTGTACTGCCTGTATGGATGTATTCTTTGGGTCACCGGAAAAATTTGACGTAATTTACCATAAATGGACAAGTAAGTATGGGGCTGCGTTTCTTAAAGTGGGTTGTGATTGGCTGTGACTTTCTCGCGAGCTCCCTGTGATTGGACTATCTTTTAAACAAAATAAAACCGCGCTTCATGTTACAACTTGTATTTTGATGCTATTATTACGTTAGTAATAGGTTAAGTCAACGATTAAGTGACGCTATGTTGTAAGAAAACACACAGGTGTAGAGATCTTAACCCTACCCTGGGCCTTACTAAAAACCTCAACGAACTACAAATAACAGCGCCATGTTTTCCAGTCCCATTGATAGAATCACAGAGACTTATGGGTAGTGTAGTTTAAAGCATTTAGTCTTAAAACAATATAATTAATATCTTTCATAGACAATAGGATATATAAGTATATTCATTGTGAAAATCTCTGACGTATTTTAGGGGCAGGCTGAAATTTAATACTTTACTGTGAGCATTAAAAAAAAAAAAAACTTATAGCCACCTTTCCATGCATGTCTGAAAACTGTGTCCAGCATTATTAATTAAACACATCATAAGCAATTATCCTGCAAATTTTCTCTTTCATATGCTTACTGTACTTTGAGTTATGGCCATTTGAAATGTGTATTTTCTTTTGCTCTTCCATGGGCCCATACTGGTCCCCTAGGGGTGGAAGTGCTGTAAAATCTACACATATGTATTCTCCCCATCATGGACAAACTATGTTGAGTCTTTTCTCTTTTTCCCCGTTTATATTCTTACATCATGTCTGAATTAGATTTGATGGGTGTCACAAGAGTAGTATTATTTGACAGTAGTAATAAGAATGATAATAATTTCTTTGCTTTTTTTGGATGAACACCAAGAAATGTAATGGATGAACTGCAACAATCTGCATCCTTTGCAAGTAAGCAAGGATAACAAGTAAAACATATTGTTGCACTTCACTATTGCTGTATACTTAAGGACACAAAAGACATCAACTAAATCTGTGCCAGATGTTTATCTTCAGCTCCCTTTTCTTACTCATGTGCTAGAAATGAGCATGCTCTTGTTTTTAATGCAGTATTAGTTCTATGTTGTTCATTCACTGGCACTGTCCATCATCCGCAATTATATATAAGCAATACAGCCCACTGCAAATTCAAAATCCTTCCCTTAATTTCAAAGAAAAATTGACCAAATGATCAAAAAGGGTGGAAAGTGGAAATGCAAACTGATGACAGGTTAGTTTTAGCCCCATAACATAATACATGTATTCCTATCATGGATTTCATGTGCTTTATAAAGTGTATTTTCTTTCCCCCGACACAACAAGTTTCAAACATCCATATGATCAAGTCCTTCAGGCTTATTTGAAAACCACAGATTTTTGTGTTGGAGCATCATTGAAACATTGTTTTTGAAAGTTTGACATCCCTGTCCTACATTAAACATACCCCTCAACTAGGGGTCTTTAATTCTGGACCTCGTGATCCACTTTATTTTTGGCGTTTCACTCCAACCCTAATCAAACACATCTGAACAAGTTAATCGAGGTCCTCAGGATAATTTCAAAATTACAGGTAGGTGTGTTTAACGCAGGTTGGAGCTGGACTCTGCAGGAAAGTGGATCTTGAGGTTCATCATAAGGACTGCTGCCCTAAACCCCTTTATATTTTTTAAGGAATGTCATTATTTACGATTTATTTATAACGGGTGTCCAATCCTGCTCCTGCAGGGCCACTGTCCTGCAAAGTTTAGTTCCAGCCCTCACTAGGCCAAAGGTGTTACACTCAGTTCCTGTTGTTGGGTAAAAGAATGGTAAATGAATGATGTGTACATGAACTTGTAAACCACTTGTGAGCATAGGCCATCACCAGTATTAGAATTTAGAGCACTATGATCACAATATACATCATAAAATGCATACATCATAGTGAAAAATGCAAAATAAATAAGAATAACTGTATTCTACAATTGCTTTATTTTTGTGAACATTTTAACCCCTTCAGCTCTGGAGCACATTTTGGATTGTTTACGATAATTTAAAAAGACACAATTTTGGAACCACCGGTGGGTCAGTGGGTGGAGCCTGAGTTTATACTTAAGTATTTTTATTGTTCATGGTGGCTAATGTATGTAATGTTAGCAAATAAAACCTTTTTATGAAGCGCTAACCACAACAACAACAACAACAAAAAAAATAGCCTTCGTAATTAGCTTCATTAAAAATTACTTGTGATTGTGATTTAAAATGGGACATAAAATTTGAAATTACATAGTAAAGTTGGGCATTTAAATGAATACAAACTATATACATAAAATACAAAAATAACGGGTAAGCAAAGCTGTCTATCTAGCTGTGTCTCTTTAGCAATGGTGACAGGCTTATGGGTAATGTAGAGCTTTCTGCCATCCAAATCTAAAAAAATGAGAACAGGTTGGTGTTGAAAAAAAACAACAGACATAATAGTTAGGGTTGGAATGACATTTAATTGTTCATTTTTTAATAGTTGAAACTCAAGAGTCTTTTGAGTAGACGCTGAATAAAATGCTTCCAAAGTTTGTGCTAACATTTTAAAACTCTTCTTCAGAAAGTTCTGAACTGTTGTTGTCGTCCTCACTCTCCTCTTCAACATCTTCCTCCAGAGTGAAGAAAGAAGGGTCCGTGCTGACACTGGCATAGGTGCTGGTGACTGCTGCAAGTTTTTGCTGCAGAACGTGTCGCTTGTGTAAGATAAAGCAGTATAGCCCCTTTTGCCCTTCTCTGGTCAGCTCTCTGGGTGAATCTAAAGTAAGAAAATTGAGTGAAAATTAGGCAGTATTTCACGAATGATATAGTTGGCCTGTACTGTATATTTTTGTGCAAAAAATAAAAATAAAATAACAAAAACAAACTACCTAAGAAAAACAGCTACCATTTTAGATGGCCATGTAAAATTATTTGTAGATTTAAAGCAGTATTTATAGAAAACTATGACATATTGCTTTGCAGTATCAATATAGTACATACTGAATAACAGATAAAGTGGTACATACCATGGATCTTCATTTCCTCAGTCTCTCCTAGCAGGCGGTCCAGTTTGTCCAGCACTTTTTTTAGATGTTGATAGTGCTGAGTCATTTCTTTTATAATAATGATCTTCTCCTCCTCCAATCGCCTGACCAGCATGACTTGATCAAATAATCGCCTCTTCAAGCGGAGACTCACCACTATTTTTGAAAAGAAAAAAAAGAAAAGAAAACACAACACTTAATGATATTCAGGTTCACGTCTAGCAGTGTTTTCATTTGTGTTCTAACCAGCACAATACATGCTTATTTAACTACTGTGTCACATGGACATCATTTCATTATTACCATCAAATTACCAACTGAAATTGTAATATTTCACAATATATTGGTAATTTTGTGACTTATTGGCAACTTAACTGAAACAACATGGTCATAATTTCATTACCATTGGAAAAATAGGCTACAGTTTGCCATTTAAAATGTGTAATTAAACACCAGAAACAAGACTGAATTTCCTTTAAGATTTGTCTCCTTTCAGTCAGTCAGAGTATGGACGACTGATTTATAGCTTATAGTGACATGATACAGTGCATGCACATCCACAACCAAAAGCCAGATACACTGCACATGTCTGAATCCGGCAGACGAGTGTGTTTGCTGTGTGTGTGTACTTGGATGGGTTAAATGCAGAGCACCAATTTAGAGTATGGGTCAAAATACTTGACAATACGTCACAACTTTTACATAACGCCTGTCTGTGAGCATTTCAGAGCAAATGGTAGAGCATGGCACTAGTAATGCCAAGGTCATGGGTTCAAATAAAATGTGAAATGGTAACTTGAAAGCAATGCAAGTCACTTTGGATAAAAGTGTCTGCAAAATGTATAAAAGTAAATGTAAATTTGTGTGTTCCGCAGCTCTTTATAACTGATGTATCAATTTCATTTAATTTCACTCCAAGGAAATGAATTTACCCATTTAAAATACTTTTAATAATAATAATAATAATAATAATAATAATAATAATAATAATAATAATAAGTGAATCCACTAATAGGGCATAATCTTGTGTTGACTATCGACAAAGACATCTACTTTCGTCGATATCACTGAATATCATCAATATACAATACTATCATCTATCGGCACTAGACAGACAGACAGATAGATCAAAATCCTGATCTGTGGTGTTATTGGGTTGTTTCTATTTGCTGGTGAAGTGACTGCTTTCTAAAATGCTTATGTTCCGAGCAACATTGATGCCAACAGCCATTTTGTGATAGTTATTGATTGGGTGTTAGTAACTTAATGTTTCACAGATGTAAGAGCTAGTTTTAATGCATAAACTCTTTGTGAAATACTCTTAAGAGCAAAAATTTAAGAGTCCTAAATTTAGGACTGATATGGCCATTATTTTTAAGATTTTCTCCTAAATTGGCAAATTGGGAGATACTTTAAGCCTTAAGATGTTTTGTGAATTCGGGCCCAGATTTTTACTATGACTTCATATGGTAACATTACAGATAACAACGGTATAAAACGTCATTCTTTACTGTATGTTGTACATTTTTCACCACCTAGTCTTAATATATTGACTGTTATTACTTATATTAACAATCAACATCATTTTGTGATTTTATAAAAGTTAAAAAATATATACAACACATTACTTACCATCTCCTTGTGCTTCCCAAGGCAGAATAACATCACAGAGACTGCATGCTGCTTCTGTGTCAATTTTCTCTTCACAGCCAGGAATGGCGTTGTAAAGCACAATTTTCTCGCTGAGTGTCTTTTTAAGCTCACCAATTCTCCGTCGTTTGCGTTGCCTTGTTTGACTGCTGTCTGTAAGGTTACGAAAATTTTATTAGAAAAAAAAAAATTTGCAAGGTGAGTGACGTAAAAGTGACGTAATAGTAAATACCATTTTGTCGATACAGATCTTGCTTCTTTCTTCGTATGGAATAAATAATCTCATCGATTTCTCTCTGGAGTTCTTCCTGGCTACTGTCAGAACTGTGTTTCTCTTGGTAAAACAGAAATAAGCAAAGTTGACTATTACAAAAAAACATAGCATCACTTATGAAGTTTAGCCAAATATAGAAATAAAAGTACTAATTGTTAAACAAGCATATGACATACCAGTGGCAGCCCAGTGCCTGACATCACACACCCACCGATCCACATCTTCCACAGAGATGCTAAACTCCTGCTTAAGACTCTCAAGATTGGCTGCTTCCATTTCTGCTCTCTGTGTAGTCTATTTAAAAAATTAAAAATTTGAAAAAAAAAGAAGCATCACTGCAAAATTAGGCCACAACACAGAGAAAGGCATGAACCATAAATTATGTGATTCTCTTGTCTTCTTACATATTTTTGTCACATTTATCTACTATACAAAAAATTTCAGTTTGATTATTACTTGCAATTAAGCAACATGTGTCTAAAGCCAGTATACAAAACATCTCATTCAACCCTCATTTCCTGAAGGAGGGTACAGAGACATTACGTCAGAACTTAACTGATGTAACGTTGAATGTGTCTGACTGTAAGGGAACGTCACGACCATAACAAGACAAATGTATGTAAAACACATTAAGAGCCAAGAGAGCACCTCATAACCCAGAGGGAAACATGCAGTATAGCCTACTTACTTTGAAAAATCTTTTCGCTAGTGTCGTATGGAGATTCTCCATCTTCCTATGGTTCCATCTAATGGCAAGCATGGTTATCATATCCGCTCTACCTTTAAAAACAAAACAGATAAGAACAATTAAATTGTACAATCTAGTATTGTGTGTTAAACACATGTACATGATGCAAAAAAGGAGTCAAACTAGGACCTACGTGACTAGAACAATTCAATCAAACACTAGACAGCCAAATGAATGATAATATTTCGTAGTACCTTGTGGACTTAAGCGTTGTAGTAGTAAACTAAACTGATAACATCAGTAGTCATATAAAATGTCTAAGTCCATAATATGATATATGTGTACTTTTCAGTTTTCCTTTTTAACCAACCTGACTTGGTCATGTATTTTGTAGTAAGAGCTGCCCTTGAAAGGAAGCTATTGACCTGTTCTACCTCTTCACCAACAGTATTTCCTGCACCAACCTGATTTCTGCCGCCCCACCTTACCTGTTCAAAAATATCAGATGAAGACATTTATCAATACAACTTTCACGAGTTCGCCCTACAGACAATAGTGAGGAATAAAAGTATGCATATTTGGCATGCTGTCCGGGGAGAGGGCTCCGAGCTCGGTAATTCCTCCCGAGCCCGGGGTACTCCCCCCGTCCGGGGAGAGGGGTCCGAGCTCGGCCCCTTAGCCCGGACCCCGCGCTTACACCCCGGAAGGGTTAATGGCGAGGAGTCGGGGTGGAGGAGGGATGCTGACGGCTAGAGATGAGGAAGGTAAGGCTGTTTAGATTATTTATGGGCGTCCTCCCGGGCCGGCGGGATGGACAATGTGATTGCTGATGGTGAACTGGCCGAGTTAATTATCTGTGCGTGCTCCTCCCGAAATTTGTTAATAAAACATCACTTATTTCTTAGATTGTGTATTCTAAATAAAACTGTGAAATGAATACATTTTCAAAATGTAAACATTTGGAGCAAGCTCTTTTTTTTTTTAAATGACGTAGGGTAATGTTCCTTACATCTTATGACAAACATTTAATTTGCACACTATACCTCACATTTGCCAGTGTGAGCCTTAGCATGCATTACAGACAGAAATGGCTTCATCATGGTAAGTGGCTGGAGCTCAGGCAACTTCTCTGCCATCCTCTCCAAATAAGGCCAGTACCTATAAAGGAAAAACCACATGTACATGATGCAAAATGGTAAGAAGTCAAACCAGGACCTACGTGACTAGTACAATTCCCCAAACACTAGACAGTCATATGAACGATAATATTTCCTTATACCTTCTGGACTTCACTGTTGTAGTAATAAACTAAACTGATAACACAGTAGCTTTCTAAGTCCATAATATAATATATGTGTACTTTGTAGCTAGCCATGATGTTATGCCCACAGCATAATGGTAAAACATAATTTGGCAGTGGTTGTTTATTTACCTGCAAGCAATGTCTGTACAAAAGAATGTTGCATTTGCAGCTTGTGCCAGATCCTTTTGCAGGAACACTGGGTAGGCATATATTTCTCCACGGTAGTGATTCAAAGCTTGCAGCAAGACTCCATGTCTGCACACAGCTATTTCAAGGCCCTCTTCATCCACCTTGGCTCTGGACTTCTGTGATATTTCTCTGCCTGCTGTAAATGTTGCAGGCCCACAGACATCTTGACCTGTCCTCTGAAAGTAGAGGCAATGCATTACATGTAATCCCAAGACAATTTCAAAATAAACAAGGTTTTAGAGTTGAACAAATCCTTACACTAATCATCTGGCTTCTAATTTGTTCAACAAAGGCAGATACTTTGGCATCTTGTGCAATGAACAGTCCATCAAAAAGAGATGGTTCATCTGTCCTGTTAAATAAGAAGATTTAATTGATCTCTGAAGTGACTGCCACTAAAGAGAAACAACAAAAACAGAAAAACAGAGAAACACAACAACTACAACTGACTTCAGTACAGCCTTAGATGCAATATATCTCTCTATAAATACAGTATATATATATATATATATATATATATATATATATATATATATATATATATACATACATACATATAAAAGATTTCACTGACCCTTTGGACTTCTTGAACCGGTAATGTTTTCTATTACCATCTGCAGATATAGCCAGCATGTCTGGTGTACATGCTGGGCATTTAAAGGGTTCCGTCAGGCACAGATCTTCTTTCTTAAAATTGCAGAACGCAAACTCTCGAAAGACTCTATGGAAGGTATCACCACAAATACGACTCGCCTAAAAAAAAAAAAGAGGGATGGTAACATTTTTGAAGTCAGAAATTCAAAAATGATCCGAATGAAAAACTCCTTACCCGACCAGTGCAAAGTGATCGATGTTCAAGCATTTTGAGAAATGCTTGTTGGGATAAAGCTGGGCTAGCCAATTTCATCTGCTCAAATGATGTGAACACATCAAACTTGAACAGCATTTGGCAGCTGGTGGTTGCTGGCCAGTATTTATATTCAAGCAAGTCACTAATCCCAGGAGTCCACTTGCAAGAACAAAATGGACAGCATATACTAGGCAGGCACAGGTTGTATGAACCTTAAAATAAACATGTGGTTACTATTTGACCAGTATATGTACAGCAAAAGACAAAAAAATAACAGCAAGCCAGTATTATGCATGATTTTATATACCGTTGATAGTCACCAAGACAGTCTGCTTTCCTGGGATGACTGTGAAAGCTTGGCTTGGACCACAGGAGCAAATTTGCATTGGTGGAGGAATAGGAAGCATACACACTGCAGATTTCAGAAAGTAATATCATTAAACTGCAGACAAGAACTTAAGTTGTACCATTGTGCATATAGTGGACATTATGAAAACATGGCGAGATCCTAAAAATTCTTCTAAATTCTTTGAACACACCTTGTTTGCGGAGTTGATACTGGCCACTCTCATCAATCACCACTAAGGATGTTGGTGGAATAGGCTTGAAAAAACCATCAATAATGGCTTCTCTGTCATGGAACACATGCTTTCTGTGGATCTCAGAGTCACATGTCGAACAAAAAAACTGACACCCTGATGGAACACACTCTAGACACCGGACAACAGCGTCAACAGCTTTGCACTGTTGACAGCAATGCTGTGTTACAGTCTCTGCAGCCAGCATGCAATTTAAGATCTCTGGAAATGCAGCCCTAAATTTTTTTTCAGACGTGACCTGTCTTTTGGTCCATACAGACATAGTGGGTGCCCCTTCTATTTCATCTGATGCAGAGACATTAACATAATTTAGTAGGTTCTTCAGTCTCTGAAGACATTGATCTGAAAAAAAAAAATAAATAAATAAATAACAATTAGAGTAATAATGAAAACTACAGTAGAATTAATGCATTTTAATAAAGCAAATTATGTGACAGTTTTCATTTTAAATGTGAAGGCTGAAATTATTTAGACTGTAAATTTATAGTTACCAAGACTTGGGACCTCTTGTGGACTCGGGACCTCTTGTGGACTCGGGACCTCTTGTGGACTCGGGACCTCTTGTGGACTCTCCTCAACTTCTGCATGCTCCCTTGTGCCAGCGGGTTTAACTGCAAACACAAAATGTAATGATACAGAAAACATAACTGCTGACCAAAAGCATACACACTTGTAAAAAAGACTGTATATTTTACTAACCAGATCGATTCTTCTTATTAACACGTGGTATGATGTTCCCATGCTGGTCTCTATTCCTCCAGGAAACACTGCAGTCTTGAGTTCCCTTTTGTTTTCTTTTTTTTTGTAGTCTAACATTAAAAACAAAATGAATTTTTTGGGGAGGCCTGAGCAGAACCTCAATTTTTGAAAAAATGTAAGTAAATGGCATGATAGATAAATATGTGAAAAATTTTACTTTTTGGGCTTCCAACTCATCTGCCATGGTTTTTGCTGCCTCCAGCCATTCTTTAAACTGTCTGAATGACTCTGATGCCATCTGAAGATTTTGATGAATTAATAAAGTCAAAGGTACAAACAAATACAAAAGGGAGAGAGAGAAAAACAAGAAAGAGAAAGAGAGAGAAGTAGGAGGAGGGAAGAAATTGGCTCTTAAAAGAACCGTTTTATTTTTATAATATTTCAGTGATGAAATAGATGGGTACAAAAACCTGAAAAACAAAAAGATGAGATTGGATTAGTTGTACCAACCCTGCATTTAATTGGTTTCTGAAATGATCACATGGGTCAAAGTAAAACACAAACTCTCAGAGCGCACCAAACAGAACAACCAGAGTGGGCACAGACTGGCGCAGACTGGCAAATACAGCACCTTTAATGTTTTTAATAATTATTTAAAGCGTTATATCCCCAATTTAAAGTGGAATTGATAGTTTTAATGTACTGAAATTTTAAAAACTGTAATTTTGATTAAGTTATGTAGATAATATTCTTATAATGGTGACCCTACCTTAAAGCTAAAGATTTTTTAAAATCATTATTATCATTTAATTTTTATTATTGTTTTACAGTTACATATGTAAGATGAAAATATTACAGAAAGTTTTGTTCAGGTCAGAGAATGTAATTTATCAGACAATTTACAGGTCATAATTTAATTGCTATTTGCCATTCATCCATTAGTTGAGATTAGTCATTAGATTAGGCATTAGTCTTTTCTAAACTTTTATTATTATTTAGGGATGGATTGCCTCCTAATTAATTCCGTCTATTTTTACATTAACCGGACAAATTAGGGAAGGGTTATCCGGTCTATAGTTAACTGAGAAGGATTTTACGTTATAAAGTGCAAGAACTACCGAACTTTACCTAGCTGGAATGTTTTCATGCGAGCGAGCAGCACATGATTCTAGCGATTAAGCACGCTGAGCATCAAGATCAAAGTACGTTATTAATGGGTAAAACCAGACAATACTTATGAATGTTAAAAATAAAAACACGATACTTAAAATAAACACCTTAGCTACCACGGTCAGGGCATGGCATGGTCCAGGACTCTCTTCTTCTTCTTCGTTTGCATCATCTTCCTATTTTTTCCTCTTCCGCTTTTTTTAATTGCGTGTGTGCGTCACAATGGTCATATAGTGATATTTGTAACGTGAAAAAAAACAGATATCTGCAGTGCTTTTAAACATTTAAGCGATTTTTGTGCTTTCTTAGAAAAAGTTCAAAGTTATTTTAAAATGTATTTAAAATTTTTTATATTATATTTTTATTTAAAATATAATAATAATAATTGAAATTGTATATGACAAGAGTTTAGGTCTAAAATAGCTCCAAAACAGTTTTCGGTATTAAGTAATCTTGTGTAAATACAAAAATAAAACAAATAGTATTTGAATTTCGTAACGACGTTCAAACGTCATTTCATGACACACGACACTACCAATATTTACAGAAGCGCAAGAGGGCGCTTCACTTTAAAACGTAAGATTAGGTCGTAATAAACTGATTGCACATACGATCCAAGGGGTCGTTTTTTCGAGGAGGACAGGCTGCAGATTTGCCAGCGATCTCCTGTAATTGGCGTCAGATACATTTTATATTAATAAACATTAACTTCAGATACCAGTCAGCAATCGCAGGCAGTTTCTTTCAAATAGAAACATTTTTTGTTCATATAAAATAACTTGAAAAAAAGTGTCAGGGCTTTGGTGTAAAATAAATATTTTTGAACGGTTGCCTCAGATTTGACAGCGATCTCCTGTAATTGGCGTCAGATACATTTTATATTAATAAACATTAACTTCAGATACCAGTCAGCAATCGCAGGCAGTTTCTTTCAAATAGAAACATTTTTGTTCATATAAAATAACTTGAAAAAAGTGTCAGGTCTTTGGTGTAAAATTAATATTTTTGAACGGTTGCCTCAGACTTGCCAGCGATCTCCTGTAATTGACGTCAGATACATTTTATATTAATAAACATTAACTTCAGATAACAGTCAGCAATCGCAGGCAGTTTCTTTCAAATAGAAACATTTTTTTGTTCATATAAAATAACTTGAAAAAAGTGTCAGGTCTCTGGTGTAAAATTAATATTTTTCATATTTTTGAACGGTTGCCTCAGATTTGCCAGCGATCTCCTGTAATTGAAGTCAGATACATTTTATATTAATAAACATTAACTTCAGATACCAGTCAGCAATCGCAGGCAGTTTCTTTCAAATAGAAACATTTTTTGTTTATATAAAATAACTTGAAAAAAAGTGTTAGGGCTTTGGTGTAAAATTAATATTTTAAATATTTTTGAACGGTTGCCTCAGATTTGCCAGCGATCTCCTGTAATTGGCTTCAGATACATTTTATATTAATAAACATTAACTTCAGATACCAGTCAGCAATCGCAGGCAGTTTCTTTCAAATAGAAAAATTTTTTGGTCATATAAAATAACTTGAAAAAAGTATCAGGGCTTTGGTGTAAAATAAATATTTTTGAACGGTTGCCTCAGATTTGCCAGCGATCTCCTGTAATTGGCGTCAGATACATTTTATATTAATAAGCATTAACTTCAGATACCAGTCAGCAATCGCAGGCAGTTTCTTTCAAATACAAAAATTTTTTGTTCATATAAAATAACTTGAAAAAAGTGTCAGGTCTTTGGTGTAAAATTAATATTTTTCGTATTTTTGAAGGGTTGCCTCAGATTTGCCAGCGATCTCCTGTAATTGGCGTCAGATACATTTTATATTAATAAACATTAACTTCAGATACCAGTCAGCAATCGCAGGCAGTTTCTTTCAAATAGAAACATATTTGTTTATATAAAATAACTTGCAAAAAAAGTGTTAGGGCTTTGGTGTAAAATTTATATTTTTCATATTTGTGAAGGTTTGCCTCAGATTTGCCAGCGATCTCCTGTAATTGGCGTCAGATACATTTTCTATTAATAAACATTAACTTCAGATACCAGTCAGCAATCGCAGGCAGTTTCTTTCAAATAGAAACATTATTTGTTCATATAAAATAACTTGAAAAAAGTGTCAGGTCTTTGGTGTAAGATTAATATTTTAAATATTTTTGAATGGTTGCCTCAGATTTGCCAGCGATCTCCTGTAATTGGCGTCAGATACATTTTATATTAATAAACATTAACTTCAGATACCAGTCAGCAATCGCAGGCAGTTTCTTTCAAATAGAAACATATTTTTTTATATAAAATAACTTGGAAAAAAAGTGTTAGGGCTTTGGTGTAAAATTAATATTTTTCATATTTTTGAAGGGTTGCCTCAGATTTGCCAGCGATCTCCTGTAATTGACGTCAGATACATTTTATATTAATAAACATTAACTTCAGATAACAGTCAGCAATCTCAGGCAGTTTCTTTCAAATCGAAATATATTTGTTTATATAAAATAACTTGAAACAGTGTCAGGTCTCTGGTGTAAAATTAATATTTTTCATATTTTTGAAGGGTTGCCTCAGATTTGCCAGCGATCTCCTGTAATTGACGTCAGATACATTTTACACTAATCAACATTAACTTCAGATAACAGGCAGCAATCGCAGGCAGTTTCTTTCAAATAGAAACATTTTTTGTTCATATAAAATAACTTGAAAAAAGTGTCAGGTCTTTGGTGTAAAATTAATATTTTTCATATTTTTGAACGGTTGCCTCAGATTTGCCAGCGATCTCCTGTAATTGACATCAGATACATTTTATATTAATAAACATTAACTTCAGATACCAGTCAGCAATCGCAGGCAGTTTCTTTCAAATAGAAACATTTTTGTTTATATAAAATAACTTGAAAAAAGTGTCAGGTCTCTGGTGTAAAATTAATATTTTTCATATTTTTGAACGGTTGCCTCAGATTTGCCAGCGATCTCCTGTAACTGACGTCAGATACATTTTATATTAATAAACATTAACTTCAGATACCAGTCAGCAATCGCAGGCAGTTTCTTTCAAATAGAAATATATTTGTTTATATAAAATAACTTGAAAAAAGTGTCAGGT
>VONZ01003306.1:0-24088 GCA_012976165.1 Labeo catla
TTAATTTTTCTGGAAAAATAGCTCATTAAAATTGTATAAAAATGTAATACTACCATAAAATCAGCTCAAAATGCTAAATAATAATCAAAAAACATTATTGAACAAAAATATATTACATTAATTTTCCTAAAATACAAAATAAAGTTGTATTTCAAGTGTGACCCAAAAATGAAGAGGCTCAAAGTTTACATTTACTGGAAAAATAGTTCATTAAAATTGTAAAAAAATGTAATACTACCATAAAATCTGTTCAAAATGCTAAATAATAATCAAAAAACATTATTGAACAAAAATATATTACATTAATTTTCCTAAAATACAAAATAAAGTTGTATTTCAAGTGTGACCCAAAAATGAAGAAGCTGAAAGTTTAATTTTATTGGAAAAATAGCTCATTAAAATTATATAAAAATGTAATACTACCATAAAATCAGCTCAAAATACAAAATAATAATCAAAAAACATTATTGAACAAAAATATATTACATTAATTTTCCTAAAATACAAAATAAAGTTGTATTTCAAGTGTGACCCAAAAATGAAGAAGCTGAAAGTTTAATTTTATTGGAAAAATAGTTCATTAAAATTGTATAAAAATGTAATACTACCATAAAATCAGCTCAAAATGCTAAATAATAATCAAAAAAACATTATTGAACAAAAATATATTACATGAATTGTACAAAAAAAACTAAAAAAAAGTTGTATTTCAAGTGTGACCCAAAAATGAAGGGGCTCAAAGTTTAATTTTTCTGAAAAAATAGCTCATTAAAATTGTATAAAAATGTAATACTACCATAAAATCAGCTCAAAATGATAAATAATAATCAAAAAACATTATTGAATGAAAATATATTACATTAATCTTCCTAAAAAATTAAAAATCTTGTATTTCAAGTGTGACCCAAAAATGAAGAGGCTCAAAGTTTAATTTTACTGAAAAAATAGCTCATTAAAATTGTATAAAAATGTAATACTGTCATAAAATCAGCTCAAAATGCTAAATAATAATCAAAAAAACATTATTGAACAAAAATATATTACATTAATCTTCCTAAAATACAAAATAAAGTTGTATTTCAAGTGTATTTCATAGTATCATAAAATCGCATCAAAATTGTAAATAGTAATTGAAAAATATTATAGAACAAAAACATTTCTTTTGCCAATAAAAAGAACAAAGTTTTATTTTAAAGCTCATCATTTTTGACTGTGAAGGAGTGAAAACAAATACAAATACAGTCTGAAGCTCATTTGCATAATCAATATTTTAATATGACACAACAGTGTAAATATTACATGTGATTTTATTTGTGTGTTTGAGTGTGTGATTTTATTTGTGTGTGTGAGTGTGTGATTTGTGGTGGACAGAAACACAGAAAGTGTCTCTGACTGGAGAAACATCTTCATCCTGATGATCTGAAACAGGAAACTGTCTTGTGTGTCTGATATTGAACTTCCTGAAGCCTGTGATTAAAACACACACAACAACAGCAACACTTTCACATCATTACACTCACACTGTGTCGACTAATGTCTGTGTGTGTTTAATGTCACACAGAGACACTGAAGAGTTTGGATAAACTGTAAATCCAGCGTGTAGTGTTTGAGTGAATGTGTGTGTGAATGTGTGTAAGTGTGTGAGTTTGTGTGTGTCAGAGACGCTGTAGAAGGACAAAGTGCCGCCAGACACGTCCACATACACTCCTACTCTCTTACTGGACAGTGAAACAGCAGATATAACAGTGTAGTTATCATTGTGACGAGCAGTGAATGTGTGATCAGAGCAGATCAGACTCCAGGAGTTCACATTACCTCCAAACACACAGTCATAACTCCTTCCTTTCCTCTTGATTTCTTTATATGACACTGATATTTCAACATTATTTCCACTCCATTCAGTCTCCCAGTAACAGCGTCCAGTCAGACTCTCAACACTCAGAACCTGAGGACGATAATCAAATCTGTCTGGATGATCAGGATATGACTGATACTCTTTCACACTCGTCACTTTTCTGTTCTCATCAGACAGAATGAGTTTATTGTTTGCTGTGTTTGTATCCAGTGTGAGATCACAGGCATCTGAACACAAGAACACACATTACAAGAGACACATTTACAACAACTAAACAACAAACAACAAAACTGTGTGTCTGTTTGTGGACTTACATTTGTGGAGTCCTGATGTGATCATGAACTCTCCTCCATGATCCACACTAGAAAACACACACACACACACACAGTCAGTCAACAAACTGTTGCTATGCAGTTGCTAAGATGCTGAGGGCAGTTGCTAGACTGTTTCCTAGGTACTGGAGGTGGTTGCTATGCAGTTGCTAAGGTACTGGAACTGGTTACTAGACTGTTGCTATGCAGTTGCTAAGATACTGAGGGCGGTTGCTAGACTGTTTCCCTAGGTACTGGAGGTGGATTTGCTATGCAGTTGCTAAAGGTACTGGAACTGGTTACTGCAGACTGTTGCTATGCAGTTGCTTACCTAAGATAGAGGCGATTTCAGGCTTTGCATTTCCCTGGGTACTGGAGGTGGTTGCTATGCAGGATTTATAGATACTGGAACTACAGTTACTAGACTGTTGCTATACGGTTGCTAAGATACTGAGGAAATGGGTTGCTGAGCTGTTTCCTGGAATTGCACTGCAGGTGGTTACTATGCAGTTGCTAAGATACTGGAGGTGGTTACTAGACTGTTGCTATGCAGTTGCCAGGGTACTTGGGTGGTTGCTATGCACTTGCTAAGGTATTTAGGGTAGTTGCTAGGCTGTTGCTATGTAGTTGCCGGAAGGTACTTGGGTGGATGCATTTGATGTTGGTAACATGTTCTGGCTGGGATTTGCTATGCAGTTGCAAAGGCCTCGAAGATGAAAACTAGGGTGTTCTACGGGTGATTTCTAGAGTGTTGCTATGCAGTTGCTAGGGTACTGAGGGTGGTTGCTAGGCTGTTGCTATATGGTTGCTATGATACTTGCTGTGTGGTTGATAACACATTTTGGGTGGTTGGTAGGGTATCGCTATATGGTTGTTAGGTACTTGTGGTTGTGGCTAAGCTGTTGCTATGTTGTTGTCAAGGTACACAAGGTGGTTGCTAGGGTATTGCTGTACAGTTGCTAGGGTTGCTAGTAGGGTCGTGTATCTCGATATATCTCACATTCAGTAGGGTAACCAGACGTTCCGGGTTTCCGGGGACAGTCCCGGTTTTTGTTGTCCTGTCCCCGACTGGATCTGTCCCTGTTTTACAGCACATTCAAAACGACCTGCAAATTCACTGTAAAAGCTCGACCAATATCAGCAGCTGGTAATCGTGTGATTGTGATTATTTTCAGCAGCAGAGGTGCTGTGAGCTATTAGTGATTATTTGGTTGTGCCGCTACTTTGTACTTTAGCCATGAAGAACCTGGACGAGAGCAAAACGCAATTATCGTCAAAAGAGACACCGTTATTGGTTTTAAAGTAGTAACACACGAACTATACAGGTTAAAACAAACTAATAGTCGACTGTTTGTGTTCACTGTACAACAACACACATGATCATGTTGCAGGATTGTTTTTCACACAAGATTAAACATTCCTGAAACTTCCGTCGTCACGACTACAAAATGAGAAAAAAAATACGGTCGTGGTCAGACTTGTTGGTGTCCTCAGTAAATATGATCAAAAAGGCTGTGAAAATAAATCTGCATTGTTTATTCATTCGATCTTTGGTACAAACTCCCGTCCTCATCATGCATTAGGACGATATAAACACACGTCTTCTTCCAGGCAGATTTGTAACATCTTCAGTCGATTAGAACTTAATTATTAGGGATTTTCAGTGCTTGAGCTCTTTTCTTATAGACACTTTCTAATTTGTGAGGCTTAACAATCTTTTGCTGCACATCAGAACTAAATATTCTTTAGTTTTTCTCGTTGTGATCAATGATTCCCTCTATGGTGCACATTATGTTCTAACTATGAAATATTTTTTCACATAAGTTTTTATTACATGAAATAGCTTCAATCATACAAATCAAAAAAAAAAAAAAGTGAAAAAAGTGAAAAAAATTTTGGGGGGTATTTAGGAAAATGTTGTCATATGACAACAATGTACCACAATGGAAAATGGCCCAAAATTACTTTTCCTATTAAATTATGATTTTCTTTTCATTTCAAATGCTCATTTCTTTTATCTTTTTATTTCTTTCTATATATTATTTTTATTTAGTCTTAATTTCCATCAAAATCTGCCACACACACATACAGACACATAAACACATGCACAAACACACTCATTATTACGGTCACTGAAGGCAAACTCATCCTCATTGTCATCACATGGAAGAGGAAACTCGGCACTCTTCCTATTGCCCTTTCCATAAAATATTGTTGTATTAATTTTTTGCAAAGACTAAATAATTTCCTTATTTATACATAAATACACATATACTACAATAAACACTTCAAATAAATAAATAATTACAGTCAAATTATTAATGTTACTATCTATAAAAAATCCCAATGGGGAAATACATTACTTCAATTCCACTGTGGTACAGCGTTGCCATATGGCAACATTGATATTTTCTCATTTTACAGAAAAACTATGTTAGATAATATTGATTTCTGAATAAAAATATGTATTTTACTAACCAAAGATGATGCAAAAAAATCTCCCTTGAGAAGAGACATTCAGAAATTAGGTTTACAGAGCAATTTCTGGAGCATTTCAACAGGTGTCCTCCATGTTGGGGTGACAGTGGGAAAAAGTGTTTGGAGGAACATTTAAATGTCATGTGGCTTAAAAACAGCACATCATTGACTACCTCAAGGCCGGCCCTTTTAATTAACATATTACATTATATTGTATTTTTTTCAGAATAACAAGGAAGTAAGTAGAAAGTAATTGCTGCCATATGGAAACACTGTACCATAGAGGGTTAAGGGAATTTGGCCTTTGTATTACCTCACATTTACAATCCTGGATAATTTCATGTTCTGTCATGCTGGTGTGCTAAAAAATGGAAATATAAATGGAAATATACTTTAGAAATATTTTACTCAAGAATTTCTAAGGGTAATTGTGGCCATTGTATATTAGAGACAATTATTTATTTCATAATGTGATTTTTATTAGATATTTAATATATTATATTGTTTAATTAAAGATTTTCAAAACCTTTTTTGATCATATTTAACAAGGGTACCAACAATTCTGACCATGACTGTATATATAAAATAAAATAAACGAGTCTTGCACAATTAGATTTGTAGAAAGCACATACTTTGTCAAAATGAGCCTAACATGCAAAATAATAAACCTGAATAGGGACAGAAAATTACAAACGCAAACATACAATTTGTAGAGTTGTAATTACTGTACTCACAGTTTCTGAAAATGTTAAATACAGTTAGAAAATATTAAACATTTGTTAAATACAGTTTTCTCAGGTTCTCATATTTATTGTTTTATTTTAATGTGTTTTTGTGAAGCCATAATTGTGTTATAATATTGTTTTGATATGTTTGCTATTTGCAATAGTTACTAATATTTTTCATAGTGTGATTTTTGGTGAATTATATTAAAAACTAGGGTATAGGGTAGGTTTAATTTAAAAGTTAAGATTTTTAAATCAAAATCGATCATAACTCGAAATAAAAGACAATTTTCTTCCCTAATTTCAGGTTCAATGTGCTGCGTCAAAACTGAATATAAAAATGTAATTCAACATTATCTTGAGCTCACAAATATTTTCTCTCTGTATCTCCCACTTTATTTGTTCTCAAATGTTGTATTTTTGTTGAAGTCCAACATTTTGTATCAATCTTTAAATATGTCCAGGCTTAAAGATTATTACATTATAAATGTAACACAGATTTAACATTATTCACTGATAGTGTCTGATCATTTGTCTGCTGCACGTTTATTGTTGTGGATCATTATTGTATTTGTGTTGTAAATGAGCACTATCATTTCTCTGTAGGTATTCATGAGATAATATGTACACAAATATTACTCTATTCAGTGATTGATTTAATATTTCTCAGTTCAAGCCGTTCACACTCAATTATGATGTCAAACAGACGACAACAGGATAAATAAGAAATGACTAAAATATGCATTTCTGATCAAATATAAATATCAAATGTACATCTGGAAAATACATATATTTTAAGTCTTTGTCACTGTATCCTTAAAGGCTCATTTGTTTATAATGTTTTATTGTTTCCTGAGGTGCACTGGATGTTAGTGTCAAAATGTAGAAAAAGGCCATTTTCACCGGTGGATTTTACATCTCTGATCTAAACACTGTTTAAAGAGACGGGACTCTTTTAAGACTTCAGTGTAACAGTCCACTGGCTGACATTTAGAAACATCTTTGCATGAAAATCAATTTAAATATTACTCTTTAGTGTAACAGTGTCTGTCACTGCTTATAGGTTTGGGATTATCTTTCACTATTTAATTTAAACCGGCTTCACTGTTTTCTGAAAAATGTTCCCCTTTTTGGTGTTATAGAAATGTTAAACAGCCCACAGTAATATCCAGGAAAGGAAACTACTGCTCATTTTTGGCAAATTTCTAGAAAGGTGGTCGAACCCTATAACCACTAGAAAAACACCATAAAGACAGTGCTCATAACTTATGTGCTACATTTATGTGCTACATAAGTCTATATGAAAGCAGTCTGTCATATTTTGACAGATTGTTTGGTAGGCTACTACGAGCCCCTTAAGGACATGGTGGTGAAAAATCAGAGGAGTGAAAAATCAGGGTGGGAGGAAAATATTTTTCAGATTTTTTTTTATGCTCTCTTGCAAAACCAGTTGAGTTCGGACAAACACTTCCTGTTTACTTTACAGCTTTGTAGTGGTTTCTACGCTCACAGTTTCTGTTATACATTCACTGTCTTAATGAGCAAGGCGTCGCGTCATTCATTAATTCAGTCAATAACTAAGCAAATGGTTGTAGTTATGAATGGGTTATTAATCACGGACTCTCCGAATGGTTCAAAGCTGCAGATTAATTCAGAAACGAAACACCGCTGTTGCTTGGAGACACGCCAGTTCTGTTGCGGATTTCGTTGGAACTATTATTATTTCGTTAAATATAACAAACATCATGTGTTTAAAATGTAGGCTACATTTGAAATGTCACTTAATATTACCCTTTTTGTTGAACTGCTATATAAAATAAATGTTGCATTTGCAGTCGTTTGGATATTGAATTCTGCCATTTTAAACATGAAAAACAATAACTCGCACAGGGTATTTTTCTGTATGGAAGACAGTTTTTATATTTTATATATGTATATATATATATTTACAGTTTTTATATTTCAGCTATTTGATCGCGCCGGCGCCTCGCAGCCTGTTCATTATTAAAATAATACACAAAATCACCGAAACAGATACAAACTTACACTAGTCAGTTTAAATAGTGTGTGTTTATAATGTTGGTATTATAACACGCTGTAGGCCTGCTGGTAGTATTATTTCTGAATAAAATGGGACTAATAGGCTACGTGACTTATTTGTTTTATTTTTCCTTTCAAAAACGTATTATTATTTTTTTTAAACAAACAGCAAACAAATTAACAATGGTTACTATACTTAAACCATTGTAACTACAAATACCGTCTTAATTCCTCCATTAGCTTCCCTTAAAGGTTTTCTGTGGGGAGAAAAGACATTAGCAAGTTGCATTTATGACTGTCTGCTTTATTGAGAGTAATGCTATTAATATTAAAATTTTTATTAGTATGAATAGCATTTATTAATACCGAATTGGTCCTCCGCTGTCACTGTTTTATTACATTAATCCACATTAAGTGTTTTAGAATGTTCCAAAATCGTGCCTTAAACTATAAGCAATTAAATGACTGTATTTCTATAATAGGCCACTTAAGTTCAAGTATAAAACTCTATAAAGAACCGCTCCGTTGTGAACATACTGAGCTGAGTAAACAGGAAGTGTTTGTCTGAACTCTACCAGTTTTGCGAGAGAACGCAAAAAAATCTGAAAAATATTTTTCCTCCCACCCTGATTTTTTTTTTCACTCACTCTGATTTTTTTCACCACCATGTCCCTTAAGGGGCTCCGTAGGCTACACCTCAGCTTAAAAAAAAATTAAAATAAAAAATTCTATTTGCATTGTTCACCAGTAATGACTAAAATTATAGCAAAGACTTCAGGCAATCATTTATTAATGTGTTAACTATAAGTACAAATAAAAAAATAAAGACATAATTAAATAAACAAATAAACAAATAAATAATTTAAATCTCATATTTCCTTATTGTGTTGTATATTTAAGTTAATAAGAGGTGTTAAAATTGCTCTGCAAAATGATCTGGTGTGTTATATGTGTTCTTTTTAGCTCCATTTCGTGGGTGGGTGATGTTCATGACGTGGAGTTCATGACTGTAAAAAGTTAAGTGACGTTATTTGGAGAATTTTCAGGGATCAACACTGATCACAGTGTATTTGGTCCCACAATAGAGAGTGTTAAAGTCACACTGAAGCAGAGTTGAGCTTAATAAAAAAGAATGTTATCAAGCAGAATTATTGAAGGAAAGAGAAACAGAAAAAAAAGAGAAGAGACAAACAGAAACACAACTACAACTGACTTACAGTCTCAGCAGAGGATGATTAAACAACTCCACAAACAGCTTCACCAGCTTCACTTATTACTAATCAGTTTGTCTAAAGTACTTATTTAGAACAGAGGTTCAGATGTTGAATTTATTTAGTTTGAACTTACCATTAAGGCGATCAATGTTCAAAAGAACGGCTCTTTTTAAATATTTAGTCAGTTTCAAAAAGCCAGCTTGGGGGCATCCCAGTTTATCCTGGAAATAATCACTGGGAGGAGTGATGAGGTGAGATTTGTAGTCAAATAATTAAAACACAAATATCACACACCAATATCTGAGTTTGAATTATTCTGAAATATTGATTATTACCTCATTTGTCATGTGTGGACTATATTCCATAGGTTTGCACAATATCCCTCTGCTTAGACAGTGACATCACTATTTTGGATTTACCTTTAGTACAAAGTGTGTGTATGTGTAAAGCTACGTTGACTTATGTTATTCATACAATACCTACTCACAAATAAACATCAAAAACAAAGCCGGCTGCAATGAATTTCTGTGCAAAACAGCTTTTGCTACAAACACTTCCACACAAGAACATTGTTATCACACAAGAACATTTTGATAGAAAACAAAAAATATTTAAAGTTTTAAATATATACTGTAGATAAAATTAGAATAAGATGGAAATGGAAATGCCTACATACAGTCCACTATTACTACTATTACTACTGTAAACTTTGCAAATAGGAGATCAGCCCCTTCAAGTCTTAAATGAACAATAACAAAGTGGGCTGCAATGAATGTCTGTGCAAAACAGCTTTTAGTGAAAAATTTCTATACAAGAACAGTATCACAAAAGAACATTTTGATAGATAACAAAAAATATTTAAAGTATTAGATATATACTGTAGATAAAATTAGAATAAATAAAATGGAAATGTCTACATACAGTCCACTATTACTACTATAACTACTGTAAACTTTGCAAATAGGAGATCAGCCCCTTCAAGTTTTAAATAAACACAAAATGCAATGTAATGCAATGTATGCAATGTTTTTTGTTTGTTTGTTTTTTTTAACTGGAGTAAGCATGTGACGGCAGCGTGCACAAGTCATGGCTTGTTCCTACCCAATGACAGAGGCACGCAGGGTTTTTTTTCCACTGGAGTACTCACGTGAAGGATGCGTGCACAACTATCATCATGCTGTTAGACAGTAGCACCCCTGCGCTGGGTGCGCCCCTCCCCCTATAACTGTTCTGTCTCGCGGAGGAGCTAATTTGTGTGCATCTGTGTGAAACACGCATAGGAAAAAAAGAACGACAGAAAGAACGGCTCCCGCCCAGCCGCGACTCGGCTCCCATCGTTCATGTTTACGAGCCATTCAAAAGAATCGGTTCGTTCGCGAACGTCACAACTCTATTGTAGAAGCAAAAGGCTTCATGATATATAGTGTCATGGTATATTGATCTCACAGACCACCAGTGAAGAACAGCATGTTGACAGGACCAGAAGTGACATGTTCTTTGACAAAACGGCTCTTCTACATTGATCATGGGTCTGTGATACATAGATTAATTTTATATGAATATATAAACTGTCATATTTTTAATGGACTTCCCATGCATTGTTTTTTTTATTTTAAGTTTCTCTTGACAACCACAACATAATAACACATTCTCTCACATACACAGCAGACAGGATGATTGTTACTGTTCAGCTTACTTGAGTTTTTCCAGGTGGTTGAGCAGCTTCACTCCTGAAACTCCTGGGTGATTGTAGCTCAGATCCAGCTCTCTCAGGTGTGAGGGGTTTGAACTCAGAGATGATGCCAGAGCAGCACAACCTTCTTTTGTCACCATACAGCCAGATAATCTACAACAACAGTGAGTGTTAGTGTGCTTCTTTTTTTAGAAATACAGTAGCCATGCAACATGTAAGGGATAATATACATCCAGCATGTTTTTACAAAAAACACTAACTTTACAGGTATTTCCTAGATTATTATTGTGAACATTCTCTGTAAAATGTAAATCTCTTACAGTTAACCATTAGATAGCAACAGCACACATGCATGAGCTAATGTAACTATCACTGCATCAGCAACTACACAGTTACTGCCTTTAAAGCCTTCCACACACTGCACAATTTTAGCAGTCATATAAGATCATTGCTGATCAAACTGTGTGACATGTAGATGACACCTATTGGCTTGTAGGCTATGAAAAAAGTGTAAGCGGCAGAAGAGGAAAGAAGAAGAGCTTGAGGTAAACAGTTTTTTTTGTTGTTGTTTTAGCGCTATGCCACGTTGATTTCAAAAAGCATTTTTATTGGCTGGTTGGTAAATGTGGGTCATGACAGCAAACACACCATGTGATGATCAGGCTGAATTTCTGACACTGTCAGAAAATGATCGTAGGCTATCTTTGGTCACAAGACGGTGACAACGGCCGTCTTTGAACCTCTCTCACTATAAGACATAGGATCACAGATTAGGAGCAACAATCACAGAAATCATTACAACTGTTTCACGATGCCAATCTTTCATCTGGGACAGCCAAAAATCGTGCAGTGTGTTTTGGGCTTAAAGGCACAATATGTAAGTTTTCTGAATTAAAGCAATTTTTTTCTAGTGTAATAGACCATGTCATTGCATCACCTGCCAGTGGCATCATGCACACTTGATTTATACTGTTATGTGTTTTATTAGACAGGTGAGCAACTGCTTGGATACAAATAAAGACAGAAAACTAATCTCTTTTATATAGCTCAACACTGTACAGTCTTATTTTTTCAATATCATTTTCTTGACTTACCGCAAGTATCATGTTTTTACCATGCCTTAGAGAGAATACTATTTTGTCAAGTGGTTAACATAGCAAACTCATACGCAATTTTATTTGTATTAATAGTAATAAAACCTTCATATAATATATTTAAAAATTAATTGCATGCCATTGACCAACACAAGCCATCCAGCATTTATTAATATCATATTCTAATATCAAAGCAGTTTACTGCAGTGTGCAACAAGTACATGTGTGTGCGGTGCTGCTGACGCAGGAGCCGGAGTTTTGAACCCAGATGCTTTGCTCCATTTATAAGCACACGCTACAGGAATGCACATGCATGCATTGTGATACTCTCATGCACGTGCATAGAAGACTGACACAGAAGAAAACAAATGGCTGAATAAAGTTATTATTTTTAGTTTTCTTTACACACAAAAACTATTCTCATTGCTTTTGTAATATTATGGTTGAACCACTGATGTCACACGGACCATTATAACGATATCCTTAATACCTTTTCGGGCCTTGAATATGTCAGTTGTGTTGCCAAACACATGATACAAATCAAATGTTATTAACAATTACAGTGCTCAAATCTAATAATTACACAGGAATATGTTTAGCCACTCTCAACTGCCCCTCCGGAGGTCTTTGCATGTGACTGATTGAGTTTAAGAAAATTGTGTAACATCCAAGATTTTAGGTTAGGATTAGGGTGTCTGCTGACATAAATCTGTAATCATCAGCATAACAACGAAACGCCAGACCAAACTTTCACATAGGGATGTAACAATTCATGATATTATTTTCTCACTTTTTTTTTTTTTTGTTTTTTTTTGTTTTTTAGGACAAAATGAGATTTAAGATGAATTATAAATGTAAGGTGTCATTTCTTTAATAAATTGAAATATGTCAAATAACAAAGCTAAATTGACATTTTAAAACAAATCCCAAATCAATTAAATGAATACTACAAATAAAATAAATCTATTTATATAAACAAACTAAGGCTTTGCCTTTGCTCTTTCCATTTAAAATTAGGCAACCACTGCATTTTAATCACAATCAAAACAAAGATGCTGTACACATGCAGTATGAGTAGTTTTTGATTTAAATTAGATTAGATTTGAAGCATAAACCGAATGGTCTAATTTTAGCTTTGTGAAACTATTCTACAGAAAACATCTGAACGAAACAAAAACACCAGACATGCTGAATGAGAATGCATATTCACTCTCTGGCAGTAGGTGGCGCTTATGGAACAGCAGCGATAGAGTGTTTTCTTGGTTACCGCTGTAAACTAAGCAGTTTCTAAACACTACTTTAATATGCATGACACACAGGAAAGTTAAAAAAGAAAATCTAAACTTTCTGAAGACAGTTCCTCTTAGACATTCATATAAATCCTCACTCTCAACCAACTTGAATAAGCACATATTTTTATTGATTTTCATCTGGCCCAGCATGCATTGTCATATTCCTACTTTCAAATGATCTCTCCCATAGGCAACATATAAAGTATATTTCAAAAGAATGAACCCTAGCACAGACCCCTGCTAGAGCCTGCTGAACTAGTCATGGTATACAGGACTAAAAACATTAAAAACAATCAGTGAGGATTTAAATCATTCAAACACAGCACCAGCACCTTTCAAGAATGACAGTGACTACTAGTGACTCTGAGATGGTTGTTTGCAAAAAAAAAAAAAAAACAGTAGTTCAGCAGTTTATATATGCTGTCACATGACTGGCTGATTAGACAGTTGCATTAATGAGCAGCTAAACAGTTGTACCCAATAAAGTGTCCAATGAGTGTACATGTATATGTTACAAAGAACATTTAAATACCCCATTAAATACCTCAGTAGGTTGAGTTGACAGTTCGGACTCTTTAGTCCAGCACACAGCCGTTTCACTCCTGAATCCTGCAGATCATTGTTACTCAGGTCCAGCTCTCTCAGAGAAGAGTTTGATGATTGTAAAACTGAAGCCATAGTTTCACAGTGCTGATCAGTGAGATTACAGATTGCCAATCTAAACAGGGTAACGAGAAATAATTAATTACATACACACTGTTGACGTATCTGTTTTAGGTTTTCTTATTGTTAATGTTTTCATGTCTTTAGGTATGTTTGAGTCCATGTGGTGCTGCACAGACCGATCAATGAGAGTTGCCGATTGCAGTCCGGGGCAGAACTGAAAGCAGAGATTTGAAGTCTGAAACTTTCTGCTCCTAATACTGACGTTTTGCACTGTGATTGTATACTTTATCACAGATGAAGTGAATTAAATGCAATACTTGTCAAATACACAGATGTGTGTATTTCATAATCAGGTGCTCATGCTTATATGATGTTTTAGTTCTATTTGTTTGGTATTTGGTTTTCTGTTTATCAATAAACTGCATAAGTTCTCATCTTAACTCAGTTACAGTAGATCAAACACTACAGATAAACATGACCATAAACAGACTTTACAAATGTACAGACATCAGCTGATGTTTGAAAAGTTTCATATATGTAGAAGATATATGGGCCTCATTTATCAATCCAACATTGAAATGAGCGCAGATTCGAGTGCACAAATCAATTTACAACAGAGTTCACATGTGATTTATGAAACATTTGTATGCTGCCAGTCCAACCAATTGTCATTTGAATATCACACCCCTAAAAACACCCCGTTTTAGAAGCCTTGTCCGTAGAGTTTACAACACAGAAAAACATAACCAGGCCAAAAAGAGGAAGTAATTTCATGAAAGAGAAACTCTTTCTTTTTTTTTGTTTTACTCTAAAAACACCCATTAACCTTGTAATTGCAAACAATTACATTAATTTATATGTACATTAAATACCAGTAAATATAATGAAACATTTACAAACATTAAACACTATATAGCCTATTTAGTTCCCCTTACTCCACAACAAATTCTTTAAATGTAATGGTTTACAGAACAAAAATGAAAAATGAGTAGCTATAAAATTATATATTAAACTATACAATAAAACATTAATAAATACAAACGTAAAGTTACATAGAGTGAAACTGAAATGGTATTGGGCTCATTAGCCTCTCATTCGATAAGAATCCAAATGTTTCCAGTTTTTCCATGTAACATTTGGTTGCTAAACTATTACTCATTATGTAAACAAGGCTTGGTACTTCACTCCTGTTCCAATATCCATGTAAAAAAAACACCCTTCCTATGCGCAAAAAAAGTTTGTTTGGATGCTGCACACAGATTTTAAATTAATCAGTGTAACTTTTTGTTTGGTTGACTGCATTTTAGTTTGATTAATGGTTGAAATATCAAGTTAGCAACACTGATATTTTGTGTGTGCATGGCTGAGGCACAGTTGAACTTAAAATAAAGATATAAAGAAAACAAATAAAATGCATAAACAGTGTCACATAAACAAAAGTAGCCTATACTTGTACAGATTTTTTTTTTCTTTTGTCAATCTTTTAATTATTTAAAGGGGTCATCGGATGCCCATTTTCCACAAGTTGATATGATTCTTTAGCGTCTTAATGAAAAGTCTCTAATATACTTTGATTAAAAATTCTCAATGGTTTTGTAAAACAACACCCTTTTTACCTTGTCAAAATGAGCTCAGCAAAAATCATCTCATTCTAAGGGGTTGTTCCTTTAAATGCAAATGAGCTCTGCTCGCCCCACCCCTCTCTTCTCTCTGTGAAAAGACAGTCTTGTTTACATTAGCCGCATGTAGCCGCGTTTAGCTATGTTAGTGAACTATGTTCACTATTACATCCAGCAACAGGACACCTCAATCGCTCAATTCTTGTCTAACTTACATCCCTGCTCTGGCATCGAAACAAAGAGGGCTCATGTCAATCAACTATCGTGGGAGTGGCCTCTGTCGGTGTGACGCCACAACGACAGGCATCTGAGAACGGCTCGATTTGAAAAAGCGAATATTATTTTTACAGATTAATTAAAAACCACTGCATGGATTTTTATCATTATAGGGTAGACTTGTACATACACTGCCAACACACATTAATGTTCAAACAACATTAAAAGGGAACTTAGCATCCAATGACCCCTTTAAGAGAAATAGTCCTAATTGTGTAGCCGTATTTATTTCATTCCTTATATACTTAATTTCTGTTTTTCTCTGTTCACAGAAGTGCTGCAGGTGTGTGATGCGACAATGTGTGAATCCTCATAATCTGTTTTTTAAGATTCTTTTTGCGCATATAAAGCTTAAAGCACTGAAGGTAAAATAAGCTTTGGTTGTCGGTCACGAAAATAATATAACGCACAAAATGCTGTCATTCAATCTTCTGCATTTGTCTATGTTGCACACAAGTTCAGGCTAACTAAAAAACTTGCGTACATGAGCTAAGACCTGACGTGAGATTTGATCGTACCCACTGCTCACGTCCATATTAATTCCAAGTTTTGTGTAGAAATGACCGTGCACCCAATTTTCTATCATATGTTCATTTTGTAAATGAGGCCCAACATTAATGTAAAGGTTTACATCCCATAATGATGGTCAGTTATATTGTTTGAAGGTAATGATAATGACATCTTGTGTAGAAACTGACAAAGGATCATTGATTAATGGTCCCATTATCATTGTTTCATCCTTTCTTATTCAAGTATTTCAATGGCTCTTGATCATTAAACATTTATGAATCAAAATAACCAATTAAAGGCAGAACAAACATTGGACTCTAAACATACAAAAACATGAAAGAATCTGCTACATAGTCACATTATCACTAACATATGAATCCATGTACAAGTCAAACCTCAGTATGTTGAGTTGACAGTTTGGACTCTTCAGTCCAGCACACAGTAACTTCACTGCTGAATCCTGCAGGTCATTGTTACTCAGGTCCAGCTCTCTCAGCCGGGAGTTTGATGATTGTAAAGCTGAAGCCACAATTTCACAGTGCTGAATTGTGAGATTAGAGCCTGCCAATCTGAAAAAAGGGGGACTTTGGTTAAAAAAGCATGTTCATAAGAGTGACTTTATTTATTTCCTAAATCTTAAACTGTATAACAGAAAAGAATAAACTGCTTTTACACTTGACATTCTGTCCTGCTCATGTCCCTGTATATTCACTCTCTGGACTTTACAGCGGTTAAACATCCTCAACGACTTAAAAGTTATTGCCATCATTTATTAAACTTTCCCAAATACATGAGTAAATTTGGAGTACTAATATATTTATTCTGTGTACAGGAATGTCATGGGATCTTTGGACTTTATTCTCGGGTTTGGCAGCAACACATTGCAAAACAGACTTATTGGTCATATGCCTTAAAAAGATCTTTCATATAGGGGCGGTTTCCCGAACAGAGACTAAACCTAGTCCTAGACTAAAATGGCCCTTTAAACCACATTTACAGATCTGCCACATCTGCCTTCTCTGTCACGGTTTTAAATAGTCTTAGACTTAGTCTAGTCCAGAATTTAATAGGCTTCCTGGAGGAAGACTAGAGATACTTCAGTACTAAATTGAGGCTTAAATTAAACCTACTGGGAGGCAGGTTTAATTAGATTAACATTGTTTTCAGTCTTTACATATCAAAATTATTGGTACGCTTGGTAGATATGAACAAAGAAGTGTGTGAAAATAAATCTGCAATGTTAATCATTTTGATATTTTATTTAAAAAAAAATCAACTAAGTAAAATGGAAGTGAATGGAAATCATTCTAAAAGGTTATTATTTATTTATTTATTTCTCTAATTGTCCACAATTAACGACACCCTTTTATTCAATACTTTTTGCAGCTATGAGTCTGTCCTATAATGCTTGATGATTTTAGAGAACAAGAGATCAGAATCCATTCCTTCATCCAGATTCACTCCAGACCCTTTAGATTCCCAGCTCCATGATAAACTCTTTCCTCTTTAGTTTCCGAGAGGGTTCAGGTCAGCAAACTGGGACAGCAATAGTAGAACCTGTATTTTGTGCTCAGTGACCCATTTTTGTGTTAATTTTGATGGTCATTGTTCTTTTGGAAGATACAACCATGGCCCATTATAAGCCTTTCTGACCTCAAGACTATTTTCTGTAATTCTGCAACTGTGATACTTGGAGACTCAAACCACTCAAACTATCTTCCTCACATTGCATTAAGACAGTATAGACAGTCAATATACTGTCAGAAGATTTGTAACATTTCCTGTTGACTGGAACACCTTAATTATTGCCCTAATGGTGGAAATTAAATATTCAATGCTTTAGCTCTTTTTCCCCTATTTATTTAATGTATTTGCTTGTTTGACTATTTTGTGCCATTTTCTTGACTTCACTTTTTTTTTTTTTTTTTAAAGCTCAACAATCTGTTGCTGCACATCAGAACTATATTCTTATTTTTTTCTCATTGTGATGGATGATAAAGGGAACTGGTCATTTTTTTCCCCTCATATTTATAGTACTGTAAAAAAGGAAGTCATGGCTGAATAATTTCATGTTCCTATAGTCACCCTGGTGTTCTAAAAAATGCAGGGGAGACCGGGGAGTGTTGTAACACAGGGTCAGTTGTAACACTGTCAGTTTTACAGGTCAGAAAGGAGCTGTGGTGATGTCATCAATATCATACACTCCATTCACATTTTTAATGTTACAGGAGAAGTGGCATCTGAATGTGAGCAACACTGTAGATTTTATGACCAAAAAACTGATTTTCAGGAAAGAATTAGTAATTTTTTTCATTAAGATTAGTTTTTGCCAAGCAATCATTGTGTTGTAGATACAATTATTTTACTTACGTAGCTGTTTCTCTAATTTAATTTGGCACTTTGCATTCATGCTAACTTAAAACTCACAGCACATGCTAAAACAGTTTGCTATGTTATGGCTGTTTGGGGTGGGGATAGCAGTGGTGGGCAGTAATGAAGTAGTTGTACTTCGTTACTGTACTTAAGTACATTTTTCCAAAGCGTAAGATCGTACTTTTTACTTCACTACATTTCATAAACATCTAGTTGCACCTTATAATACATAACATGCTCTGAGACGCAGAAGTGGTGTCTGATTCATGAACAAATTGATTCAAATTGATTGAACACCAAACGATTCATTCACGAATTGGAATGATCCGATTGTAGCTGTTCTCTCCAAATGTTTTTATTCAACCACCTAGATAGATTACATCCGAGGGAAAAAGAAAGGATGTGATGTTCAGAACATGGTAACTACAGTAATTATTATAGTGGGAAGTGATGCCTTCTGGGGGCATTTGGCCAGGGGTGTTTTTACACTGACAATGTTTTAAAGGAAAAAATCATTATGAAAATATAATTATATTTTCCTTAAAATGTTCTTGCTAACTTCAGGCCTTATTGTCATGTCATATATAACTGTGACGTTATGCAAAACAACAAGCTTTAAAACACTTTTTTCTGACTGGTGAAAATTAGATGGTCAAATCTGTTTTCTCCCGGGTACATTGCAGTATAAGCTTCACATTGAATATTACTACATCACTCACGTCAACATAGTCCATATCAACAACAAAAATGTAATTAAGTCAATTAAGAAGCCTATATAAAATTGCAAAATAAATCCTATCAGTACTTTTTTTACTTAAGTACATACAAAATCGGGTACTTTTGTACTTTCACTCAAGTAAAATTGAAAGAGGAGCACTTTTACTTTTACTGGAGTAATATTTTATTATACGTATCTATACTTTTACTCAAATACTTGTGTACTTTGTCCACCACTGGGGGATAGTTGTAACAGTTCATTAAAAATGTTACAACCAACTCCTAATGATGATTCCAATGAGTCCAATTATTCAATCACATCCTCTGTTGAGGATCATCTTTGTTCTTCAATCACGTTTTTGCATAAATTGAAAGTGTGGGTCTTATTTCAGCAAATTACTTTACACTGTTACATTTATACCCAGCCTGTGTTACAACTCACACCAGCAGTGGGGTAGGTTGCACCAACAGAACTCTCTGTATTTGACATTAACTCACATAATCTGTGATTCTGCAGTACACGTCCATGTTAGTTTTATTTGTAGTAGACAAATGTGGCTACCATATATCAAAGTTTGAGAGATCTCAGTTAATGAGTTACTGATGCTCAAACAAAAAGTGGTACTTTCATCCCCGTTCTGGGAACGTTGCTGGATCCACTTGCGGGCAGTCTGCTTAAAGACATGCGGCTCAGTTGTTCATCAGACCATTGTCAATCCCATCCCCACATCTTAAGCAAGCAGAAAAATGTATGTTTTTTATTTTATTATTATTATTTTTTTTATTATTATTTATAATTGCCTTTGACTGATTACATAATTGTGGCATTTGTAATTGTAATCACGATTAGAAATTCAATTAATTGTGCAGCCCTAAGTCGTGTGTTTATTGTCTTAATGTTTTATCAGTTAAAGCAGGGGTGCCCAACCCTGTTCCTGGAGATCGACCTTCCTGCAGAGTTTAGTTCCAACCCTAATCAAACACACCTGTCTGTAATTATCAAGTGCTCCTTGAGATCCTAATTAGCTGGTTCAGGTGTGTCTGGTCAGGGTTGGAGCTGAACTCTGCAGGAAAGTCGATCTCCAGGACCAGGGTTGAGCACCCCTGAGTTAAAGCATTTCTATCTATCTTTTTATTCAGCTACAGCGATCACTAGATGCCTTTGTCCATATTAAGGATTTTCTGTAACGTCTATGAAACTGACAGAATCTTAAAAAATATACTGCAATATAAATTTTTGACCAGGAAGGGATAATGTTTATGATTAAAGATTATGAGGCCACATGAATAAAAATAAATAATTATATTAATGGTAAGAAAGGATTATTTATTTACAATTTAATGGTGACTAAGAATATTGAGTCAATCAACACAGGAGCATACTGTGGCTATTTCAACCTGTCAAAACGAAACCAATGAACAATGAACAAAGGCATATCACCAAAGATACATCACAGCTGATGTGCCAATAATAGTGCACATCCCTAGTTTTTTCTTAAATGTTTTCTTAAAAGACATAATCTATATTTTATGATTATGAACACAAGACCAAATAATACTCTTCATCTCCATCAATCATCAAAATGTAACAAATGTATGTTCATATTTTTACACTTACAGAGCTTTTCTGCAGTTCCTCACAGCAGGTAACAGTCTCCATCGACCCTCTCTTGTTTCGATGTTGTACTTGTTAAGGTCAAGCTCATCCAGCACCTCCTCTGACATCAGGATTATGTTTGCCAAAGTTGAGCATTGTGTAAGAGAAAGACTTTTACTTTTTGTTTTAGAGTTTAAAAATGCCTGCATTTCTTCAACAACAGAGTTATCCTTCATCTCAATCAAGCAGTGTGACAGATTTATCCATCTGTCAGGGCTGATATTGTTATGTTGATCTTGTTTGAGGTTGTAGATTATCTTGTTGATGCTCTCTGGGTTGTTCTCTGTGTGTATCAGTACATCCTGTAAGAGTCTCTGATTGGACTCCAGTGAGATGCCATGAAGAAATCGAAGGAAAAGATCCAGGTGTCCATTTTCACTGCTCAAGGCTTTATCCACTGCTTCCTCCATAAACACATCCAGAGGAACATTTTTACGGTGAGTTCTGTACATTCCTGTCAGGAACATTTTCAAAATCTCACTGTTCTTGTGTAAATAGCAGTAAAACACATACAGTGCTGCAAAAAACTCCTGAAAACTCAGATGTACAAAGCTGTAAACCTTCCTGTGATTAATCACAGATTCCTCCCTAAAGATCTCAGTGCAAATCCCAGAATACACTGAGGCATCAGTGACGTCAATGCCGCTCTCTTTCAGGTCGTCCTCATAAAAGATTACATTGCCCTTCATCAGCTGATTGAAAGCTACTTCAGCAAGTTTCACAATCACTTCTCTGTTGGACTGCAGGAGTTTCTCTGGATCTCTCTCTTCATATTTCTGGTTCCTCATACGTGTTTGAATGAGCAGGAAGTAGATGTACATTTCAGTCAGAGTTTGAGGGATTTCTGCACTGAGATCTTGTTTCAGGAGGTTTTGAAGCACAGTGGCTGAGATCCAGCAGAAGACGGGTATGTGACACATGATGTGGAGGCTTCTTGCTCTTCTGATGTGTGAGATGATTCTGCTGGCTTGATGCTCATCACTGATTCTCTTCCTGAAATATTCTTCTTTCTGAGGGTCATTGAAACCCTGAATTTCTGTCACACGGTTGATGTATTTAGAGGGGATCTGATTGGCTGCTGCTGGTCTGGTGGTGATCCAGATGAGAGCAGAGTGAAGCAGATCTCCTTTCATGAGGTTTGACATCAACACACTCACTGATGAAATCTCAGTCACATCAGAAACTTTCTGACTGTCTGAAAACATCCGTGAAATTCTGCTTTCATCCAGACCATCAAAGATGAACAGAACTTTACGTTTGTCATAAATCTTTGAGTCCAGGTCTTGAAGTTCAGGATGAAAGTCAATCAGAAGTCTGTGAAGACTGTACTGATGATCTTTAATCAAGTTCAGCTCTCGAAATGGAAGCACAAACATGAAATCTACATCCTGATTGACTTTTCCTTCAGCCCAGTCCAGAATGAACTTCTGCACAGAGACGGTTTTTCCAATTCCAGCGATGCCTTTAGTAAGAACAGTCTTAATTTTGGGCTTTATTTTGTCTTTCTTCTCTCTTGTCTTCTCCTCATATCCTTGTTCAGGTAAATGCTTAAATATGTCATTGCAGTTGATTGGAGTGTCTTGGAGTGTCCTGTATCTTTTCTCCATCTGTAGCACCTCATGTTCTTCATTCACTCCTTTACTTTCTCCCTCTATGATGTACAGCTGTGTGTAAATCCTGTTCAGGAGGGTTTGATTCTCTTGTAGTTTGATTCCCTCAAATAAGCTCTCATACTTGCTCTTCATTCTGGTTTTGTGCTGGTCTTTGACTCTCTGCAGATCATCATGCACTGGTTGGTGAGAATTAAGCTGCAGATCTGCTTCCATGTCATGATGACCAATGTGGTTCTGGCTGTAGGAGGATGTGCATTTCTGACAGGACACATATCTGATCACGTCAGCTCTCTCACTACTGAAAAGACATTTAGAAGAACACAGACACAAAAACAAACAGGATAGACCTTTATTAACCCTTTCACACGTGAGTTTAAAATATTCTAGCTGAGCCCCCAGGGTGAGTTTTTTTTAGGCGACCGTTATTTAGAATGTATAGCCTTATTGTTTCCATGGCGACGCGTCGTGTTTGTCACGTGACACAACGCAGCCACAATAGCGCTGTATGACACATGTATCACTTTTATATTGTTTGCCCTTTTTATTATTAATATTCACAAACGTGCTCACTGTATTATGAAATATCTGATATTCCGATTCTGAAATATGTGCAAGTAAATGTATTTGGAGGTTTAAACACTTTTATAAAGAGCGTGTTAGTTGATCTATGCCGAGTCATGGGTGCCGCCATGTTAGTTCGCGCTGAATCCGAGCTGTGGGATTTACAAGACCAAATTCATCCTCTCCTCCCAAAAAAACATTAAAGCAAGTCTCTGGTGAACTTGGAGAAGAGCAGAGTAAACTTTATAGTTACCTACACAATGTGCATATGATATCAATAAAACATGTCGTCAGATAACATTTGTAAGGATCATTGCCACTTTCATAGACATCGGCGTGTATTTTCCTAACTGTAAATGCATTGTTTTACTAGGATTTATGTGTATTTAAATGTCTGGAACCTAAAATAAGCATTATATGGTTGAAAACACAGAATAGTTGCGATGATATGACAAGCGCTGAACGTTCGAATCACACCGGTGTAATCGTACTGGTGAAAGGGTTAAAATAGATTTAAATGCCACTAATATTATTTTACCTTATTTACAAGGCATTTAACTGTACACTATGTAACTTTTTGCCCTCTAGTAGTTAAAAAAAGAAAAAAAAAAAAAAATAAAATAAAAAAAAATCTAACAGCTATCACCTGAGCATGTAAGTGTAATATTTTATGCTGTTGTTTTGACACCATTTTCATATCAAATTTACTTTACTTTTAACTTTAAAAATCTGTAAGTTCTCTCCATTTCCAAAAGGCCAAGCCATTATTGATTCTGGTTTTATTACGCAGTCTTTGTATTACAAGCTCTGTTGTGTTCTCTTTTTGCTGTTTTTTTTTTTTTTTGTTTTGTTTTGTTTTTTGTTTTTTGAGGTGCAAAATTAAGTTGGATAGCATATTAACTAATTGTTTAAATATTGTTTATTCTGAACAAAAAAGTTACATAGTGCACCTTTAATAGACTCTTTGTAAATATAACACAATTCATATCTATTATGGCAAATGTATTCCCTAACATCACAAAAGAGGTTCCTCAAGGTTCTGTTCTAGGACCAGTATTGTTTTCTATTGTTTTTATATGATTACTGTTGTAGGACTGAGCAAAGGTGAAGGTCAGCTCAAGGTTCTGTGTCTTAAACATCTGAATACCACATACATGATAAAATGGGACATTCAGACAGCAAACAGTACATATGGTAAAACACAGAACCAACTCTCCAACACATCATAGTGCATAATGTCTCAATTTCTGCTACATTTGTACCTTCTATTTTTATTATTATTTTGTTACTTTGTGGTAATTGATTTTTTTTTTTTTTTAAATGCTTTATGATAAGTTCTGTTTTGTTACTAAGATAAAGTGATCATAACTTCGATTTACTCATTAACCACTGTA
>VONZ01003307.1:0-24081 GCA_012976165.1 Labeo catla
CGGCCCAGTAGGTGTCATCGGCTTGACTTGTCCAAGCACGTTGTTGAGGGAGCTGATAAACTGCTGCTGGACACCGGGAAGGTCAGAGAATTCATTGATGGACTGTGCATAGGTAGGATCGTTGGCAATTCTCTGCACCTCTCTGCTCGAATTTCTGGTGCCGATGCCAAAAATCGAGATCCCGCTCTCTTTCAGGGCGGAGGCAGGTGCATCTACGTTATCGCTTGACCGGCCTCCACTGAGGAGGATGAGAATCTGAGGGACACCCTCTTGCCTTCTACTCCCCGCCGAGGCGGTGAAGACATTGTCCCTCACGTACTGGAGAGCTGCCCCTGTGTTGAGGGGTCTGCCTCCCTTGTGCCTCAGACCTCTGACACCGTCGAGAATGGCTTCCTTTGTCGTGTACGTGTTCAGATAGAAATCGACCTCTGCGTCTCTACCGTACTGCACCACAGAAACACGGTCTCTGTTTGCCTCTATGTTGAATTGCTCCACTAATCTTTGCACAAAGTCACGCATCGCTGGGAAAGTATTTCTAGTGCCATCTGAACCATCCAGCAGAAACACTACGTCCTTTCTGGGTACGCCATCATCAGCTAGGAAAAGAAAACAGCGTCATTAACACCAGGACATTTCAAAACATCTTTAGAACGTCACATTAGTTCCCTGCCTCTTTGACTACCTAACAACAAGGCACAGCCTGTCAGCTAGCTCTCGTAAAAGTCTGCCATGCACATACCGGTCGGAGTCGGGGAAGTTGGAGTGACGGGCATTGCGACAGTCTGGACAGAGGCCAGCAGCTGCGCTTGGACATTTGGGAGCTCACTGAAGTCGGACACGGCCAGAGCATAACTGGGGTCGTATGAAATTCTCTGCAATTCCTCGCTATCAGAGCCTGATCTATTCCCAAAGTTCAAGGCGTAAGCTCTTTCAGAGGAGGCGGCTGCGTCCACTGTCAAATGACCTTCCCAGCTAAAGGATCAGTATCTGCGGCACCCCCTCCAGCCGTCTGCTGCCGGAGGAGGCAGTAAAGACATTGTCTCTGACGTACTGGAGAGCTGCCCCCGGGTAGAGGGGTCTGCCTCCTTTGTGTCTCAGGCCTCTGACACTGTCAAGAATGTCTTCCTTTGTCGTGTAGCTATTCAGATAGAAATGGACCTCTGCGTCTCTACTGTACTGCACCACAGAGACACGGTCTTTGTTGGCCTCTATGTCGAATTGCTCCACTACTTTTTGCACAAAGTCACGCATAGCTGGGAAAGAATTCCTAGTGCCATCTGAGCCATCCAGAAGAAACACTACGTCCTTTCTGGGAGTGGTGTATTTAGCTAGGAGGGGGGGGAAATACAGCATAATTAATGCCAAGTAATGTCAAAAACGTTCATTAACCTTCAGAATGTCATCTCAGTACACCACCTGATTAACAGTCTAAGCTCTGGATAACAGCCCCACAGCTCCCAAAAAACAAAAAACAAACAAACAAACAAAAAAACAAGTAGGGGCAGTAACTAGAATTAAGCAGAAAGACGAGAAACAGGTTACTTTAAAATTCTGCCATGCACATACCGGTGGCAGTTGGTGAAGTTGGAGTGACAGGAATTGCAACAGCCTGGACAGAGGCCAGCAGCTTTTCTTGGACATTTGGAAGCTCACTGAAGTCGGACACGGTCACAGCATAATTGGGATCGTATGAAATTTTCTGCAGTTCTCTGCTATCAGAGCCCCTGGATCCTATTCCAAAGGTCAAGACGCCAAGCTCTTTCAGAGAGGAGGCTGCCGCATCAACATTGTCAGATGACCTTCCCCCGCTAAGCAAAACCAGTATCTGCGGCACACCCTCCAGCCGCCTGCTGCCAGAGGAGGCAGAAAAGACATTGTCTCTGACGTACTGGAGACCTGCCCCCGTGTAGAGGGGTCTGCCTCCCTTGTGCCTCAGACCTCTGACACCGTCGAGAATGTCTTCCTTTGTCGTGTACGTGTTCAGATAGAAATTGACCTCTGCGTCTCTGCTGTACTGGACCACAGAAACGCGATCTCTGTCCTCAGCTATGTCCAATCTCTCCACCATTCTTTGCACAAACTCTTTCATTGCTGGGAACCCATTCCTAGTGGCATCCGCTCCATCCAGCAGGAAGACAACATCTCTCCTCTGCCTACGGCCCTCAGCTAAGAAATAACATTCATGGGTCATATGGGGGACATTGTAAAGAAAAAAAAAAGGCATATTGCATTAGACAGTTGGTGCTGTGTCGTTAATTGTGCTTTCTGTCTTTTTCGGTATCATGTCACCTCCCGTTAAGTATTACAACTCAGGAAAAAATACTTTTCCTTCTGCAACTCATTAGTACAGCACGGCACGCGCCGCTACAAACATAAAAGCTGAGAGGAAGTAGAGGAAGCCGCTTTGGCTTTTTCTTACCTATCGTTGTGGTAGTGATAGACGTGCCCTCTACAAAGCCTTTGTCAACGTTGCTGAAAATCTGCTGTTGGACACTGGGAAGGTCAGCCAAAGTCCTCACTGAGAGTGCATAACTAGGCTCATGGGAGATCACTCTGGAGTTCCCTAGCATCTGAAGCTCCTTGACCCTATTCAAGATAAGGCGCCATCGCAGGGGATGAGGCCGGTGTATTAGCGTTATCAAGCGACCTTCCACCACTCAGCCTTGGAGAATCAGTAACTGAGGCGCACCTTCTACCGTCTGGCTTCCAGAGGAGGCGGTGAAGACATTGTCCACTGCATTATACCCAGAGCTGCCCTGTGTTGAGGGGTCTCCCTCCTTTGTGCCTCAGCCCCCTGACCTTGTGGTATCCTCCCCTTTCTTGGTATGTGTTAAGATAGAAATGAGCCTCTGGATCTCTGCTTTGTACTGGACCCGCGGACACCGGTCTCTGTTCACCAGATACATTTAGTCTCTCCACATCCTTTCAACAAGTCGCATCGCAGGGAAAGAGCTCCTAGTGCCATCTGAGCCATCCAGCAGGAACACTACATCCCTCCTTCGCTCAGCTGTGGCTATCGAAATGGAACACAAAGTCCCGTGAGCACTGCGCATCTGATATTATTGTCCGTAGGCGTATGCATGCATCTAGTCGGCAACTGCAAACGGGAAACAACTCTCCCGTCCTTTCACGCAATTTTAACACCCACCCAACGGGCAAACGTTAGGTCCGTCTGCTATAATAACACCCCGTTTTGGTCAGAGTAAAACTGCCTACATTTAATGAATACGAGGCCGTGAAATAAGGACTAAATTTGAAGGATACATTTGGTGAAAAGGCAAAAACTTTACTAAAACAATCTAACGAGCAAACAAACTTTAAACAAGAACTTTTAACACTTAGCAGTGTCTAGAGTTCAAAGCCTTGGCGTTTTAGCCTAATTTCCCACGGCTCTGCTGACACGCAACACTAACGTAATCTGTTTAGCGTCTACGGCACGCTTTGCAAAGAAGCGCTCAGTTTGCTGTTTTCTAGAGACGTACGGGAATCTGTCTTACCCGGCCCAGTAGGTGTCATCGGCTTGACTTGTCCAAGCACGTTGTTGAGGGAGCTGATAAACTGCTGCTGGACACCGGGAAGGTCAGAGAATTCATTGATGGACTGTGCATAGGTAGGATCGTTGGCAATTCTCTGCACCTCTCTGCTCGAATTTCTGGTGCCGATGCCAAAAATCGAGATCCCGCTCTCTTTCAGGGCGGAGGCAGGTGCATCTACGTTATCGCTTGACCGGCCTCCACTGAGGAGGATGAGAATCTGAGGGACACCCTCTTGCCTTCTACTCCCCGCCGAGGCGGTGAAGACATTGTCCCTCACGTACTGGAGAGCTGCCCCTGTGTTGAGGGGTCTGCCTCCCTTGTGCCTCAGACCTATGACACCGTCGAGAATGGCTTCCTTTGTCGTGTACGTGTTCAGATAGAAATCGACCTCTGCGTCTCTACCGTACTGCACCACAGAAACACGGTCTCTGTTTGCCTCTATGTTGAATTGCTCCACTAATCTTTGCACAAAGTCACGCATCGCTGGGAAAGTATTTCTAGTGCCATCTGAACCATCCAGCAGAAACACTACGTCCTTTCTGGGTACGCCATCATCAGCTAGGAAAAGAAAACAGCGTCATTAACACCAGGACATTTCAAAACATCTTTAGAACGTCACATTAGTTCACTGCCTCTTTGACTACCTAACAACAAGGCACAGCCTGTCAGCTAGCTCTCGTAAAAGTCTGCCATGCACATACCGGTCGGAGTCGGGGAAGTTGGAGTGACGGGCATTGCGACAGTCTGGACAGAGGCCAGCAGCTGCGCTTGGACATTTGGGAGCTCACTGAAGTCGGACACGGACAGAGCATAACTGGGGTCGTATGAAATTCTCTGCAATTCTCCGCTATCAGAGCCCCGCGATCCTATTCCCAAGGTCAAGACGCCAAGCTCTTTCAGAGAGGAGGCCGCTGCGTCCACACTGTCAAATGACCTTCCCCCGCTAAAAAGGATCAGTATCTGCGGCACCCCCTCCAGCCGTCTGCTGCCGGAGGAGGCAGTAAAGACATTGTCTCTGCCGTACTGGAGAGCTGCCCCCGTGTAGAGGGGTCTGCCTCCTTTGTGTCTCAGGCCTCTGACACTGTCAAGAATGTCTTCCTTTGTCGTGTAGCTATTCAGATAGAAATGGACCTCTGCGTCTCTACTGTACTGCACCACAGAGACACGGTCTTTGTTGGCCTCTATGTCGAATTGCTCCACTACTTTTTGCACAAAGTCACGCATAGCTGGGAAAGAATTCCTAGTGCCATCTGAGCCATCCAGAAGAAACACTACGTCCTTTCTGGGAGTGGTGTATTTAGCTAGGAGGGGGGGAAAATACAGCATAATTAATGCCAAGTAATGTCAAAAACGTTCATTAACCTTCAGAATGTCATCTCAGTACACCACCTGATTAACAGTCTAAGCTCTGGATAACAGCCCCACAGCTCCCAAAAAACAAAAAACAAACAAACAAACAAAAAAACAAGTAGGGGCAGTAACTAGAATTAAGCAGAAAGACGAGAAACAGGTTACTTTAAAATTCTGCCATGCACATACCGGTGGCAGTTGGTGAAGTTGGAGTGACAGGAATTGCAACAGCCTGGACAGAGGCCAGCAGCTTTTCTTGGACATTTGGAAGCTCACTGAAGTCGGACACGGTCACAGCATAATTGGGATCGTATGAAATTTTCTGCAGTTCTCTGCTATCAGAGCCCCTGGATCCTATTCCAAAGGTCAAGACGCCAAGCTCTTTCAGAGAGGAGGCTGCCGCATCAACATTGTCAGATGACCTTCCCCCGCTAAGCAAAACCAGTATCTGCGGCACACCCTCCAGCCGCCTGCTGCCAGAGGAGGCAGAAAAGACATTGTCTCTGACGTACTGGAGACCTGCCCCCGTGTAGAGGGGTCTGCCTCCCTTGTGCCTCAGACCTCTGACACCGTCGAGAATGTCTTCCTTTGTCGTGTACGTGTTCAGATAGAAATTGACCTCTGCGTCTCTGCTGTACTGGACCACAGAAACGCGATCTCTGTCCTCAGCTATGTCCAATCTCTCCACCATTCTTTGCACAAACTCTTTCATTGCTGGGAACCCATTCCTAGTGGCATCCGATCCATCCAGCAGGAAGACAACATCTCTCCTCTGCCTACGGCCCTCAGCTAAGAAATAACATTCATGGGTCATATGGGGGACATTGTAAAGAAAAAAAAAAAAAAGCCGCATATTGCATTAGACAGTTGGTGCTGTGTCGTTAATTGTGCTTTCTGTCTTTTTCGGTATCATGTCACCTCCCGTTAAGTATTACAACTCAGGAAAAAATACTTTTCCTTCTGCAACTCATTAGTACAGCACGGCACGCGCCGCTACAAACATAAAAGCTGAGAGGAAGTAGAGGAAGCCGCTTTGGCTTTTTCTTACCTATCGTTGTGGTAGTGATAGACGTGCCCTCTACAAAGACTTTGTCAACGTTGCTGAAAATCTGCTGTTGGACACTGGGAAGGTCAGCAAAGTCACTCACTGAGAGTGCATAACTAGGCTCATGGGAGATCCTCTGGAGTTCCCTGCTGTCTGAGCTCCTTGACCCTATTCCAAAGATAAGCACTCCCAGCTCTTTCAGGGATGAGGCCGGTGTGTCAACATTATCAAACGACCTTCCACCACTCAGCAGAATCAGTAACTGAGGCACACCTTCTACACGTCTGCTTCCAGAGGAGGCAGTGAAGACATTGTCCCTCACGTACTGCAGAGCTGCCCCTGTGTTGAGGGGTCTCCCTCCTTTGTGCCTCAGCCCCCTGACCTTGTCGAGCACATCCTCCTTTCTTGAGTATGTGTTAAGATAGAAATGGGCCTCTGGATCTCTGCTGTACTGGACCACGGACACACGGTCTCTGTTCTCAGATACATTTAGTCTCTCCACCATCCTTTCAACAAAGTCACGCATCGCAGGGAAAGAGCTCCTAGTGCCATCTGAGCCATCCAGCAGGAACACTACATCCCTCCTTCGCTCAGCTGTGGCTATCGAAATGGAACACAAAGTCACGTGAGCACTGCGCATCTGATATTATTGTCCGTAGGCGTATGCATGCATCTAGTCGGCAACTGCAAACGGGAAACAACTCTCCCGTCCTTTCACGCAATTTTAACACCCACCCAACGGGCAAACGTTAGGCCCGTCTGCTATAATAACACCCCGTTTTGGTCAGAGTAAAACTGCCTACATTTAATGAATACGAGGCCGTGAAATAAGGACTAAATTTGAAGGATACATTTGGTGAAAAGGCAAAAACTTTACTAAAACAATCTAACGAGCAAACAAACTTTAAACAAGAACTTTTAACACTTAGCAGTGTCTAGAGTTCAAAGCCTTGGCGTTTTAGCCTAATTTCCCACGGCTCTGCTGACACGCAACACTAACGTAATCTGTTTAGCGTCTACGGCACGCTTTGCAAAGAAGCGCTCAGTTTGCTGTTTTCTGGAGACGTACGGGAATCTGTCTTACCCGGCCCAGTAGGTGTCATCGGCTTGACTTGTCCAAGCACGTTGTTGAGGGAGCTGATAAACTGCTGCTGGACACCGGGAAGGTCAGAGAATTCATTGATGGACTGTGCATAGGTAGGAGCGTTGGCAATTCTCTGCACCTCTCTGCTCGAATTTCTGGTGCCGATGCCAAAAATCGAGATCCCGCTCTCTTTCAGGGCGGAGGCAGGTGCATCTACGTTATCGCTTGACCGTCCTCCACTGAGGAGGATGAGAATCTGAGGGACACCCTCTTGCCTTCTACTCCCCGCCGAGGCGGTGAAGACATTGTCCCTCACGTACTGGAGAGCTGCCCCTGTGTTGAGGGGTCTGCCTCCCTTGTGCCTCAGACCTATGACACCGTCGAGAATGGCTTCCTTTGTCGTGTACGTGTTCAGATAGAAATCGACCTCTGCGTCTCTACCGTACTGCACCACAGAAACACGGTCTCTGTTTGCCTCTATGTTGAATTGCTCCACTAATCTTTGCACAAAGTCACGCATCGCTGGGAAAGTATTTCTAGTGCCATCTGAACCATCCAGCAGAAACACTACGTCCTTTCTGGGTACGCCATCATCAGCTAGGAAAAGAAAACAGCGTCATTAACACCAGGACATTTCAAAACATCTTTAGAACGTCACATTAGTTCACTGCCTCTTTGACTACCTAACAACAAGGCACAGCCTGTCAGCTAGCTCTCGTAAAAGTCTGCCATGCACATACCGGTCGGAGTCGGGGAAGTTGGAGTGACGGGCATTGCGACAGTCTGGACAGAGGCCAGCAGCTGCGCTTGGACATTTGGGAGCTCACTGAAGTCGGACACGGACAGAGCATAACTGGGGTCGTATGAAATTCTCTGCAATTCTCCGCTATCAGAGCCCCTCGATCCTATTCCCAAGGTCAAGACGCCAAGCTCTTTCAGAGAGGAGGCCGCTGCGTCCACACTGTCAAATGACCTTCCCCCGCTAAAAAGGATCAGTATCTGCGGCACCCCCTCCAGCCGTCTGCTGCCGGAGGAGGCAGTAAAGACATTGTCTCTGCCGTACTGGAGAGCTGCCCCCGTGTAGAGGGGTCTGCCTCCTTTGTGTCTCAGGCCTCTGACACTGTCAAGAATGTCTTCCTTTGTCGTGTAGCTATTCAGATAGAAATGGACCTCTGCGTCTCTACTGTACTGCACCACAGAGACCCGGTCTTTGTTGGCCTCTATGTCGAATTGCTCCACTACTTTTTGCACAAAGTCACGCATAGCTGGGAAAGAATTCCTAGTGCCATCTGAGCCATCCAGAAGAAACACTACGTCCTTTCTGGGAGTGGTGTATTTAGCTAGGAGGGGGGGGAAATACAGCATAATTAATGCCAAGTAATGTCAAAAACGTTCATTAACCTTCAGAATGTCATCTCAGTACACCACCTGATTAACAGTCTAAGCTCTGGATAACAGCCCCACAGCTCCCAAAAAACAAAAAACAAACAAACAAACAAAAAAACAAGTAGGGGCAGTAACTAGAATTAAGCAGAAAGACGAGAAACAGGTTACTTTAAAATTCTGCCATGCACATACCGGTGGCAGTTGGTGAAGTTGGAGGGACAGGAATTGCAACAGCCTGGACAGAGGCCAGCAGCTTTTCTTGGACATTTGGAAGCTCACTGAAGTCGGACACGGTCACAGCATAATTGGGATCGTATGAAATTTTCTGCAGTTCTCTGCTATCAGAGCCCCTGGATCCTATTCCAAAGGTCAAGACGCCAAGCTCTTTCAGAGAGGAGGCTGCCGCATCAACATTGTCAGATGACCTTCCCCCGCTAAGCAAAACCAGTATCTGCGGCACACCCTCCAGCCGCCTGCTGCCAGAGGAGGCAGAAAAGACATTGTCTCTGACGTACTGGAGACCTGCCCCCGTGTAGAGGGGTCTGCCTCCCTTGTGCCTCAGACCTCTGACACCGTCGAGAATGTCTTCCTTTGTCGTGTACGTGTTCAGATAGAAATTGACCTCTGCGTCTCTGCTGTACTGGACCACAGAAACGCGATCTCTGTACTCAGCTATGTCCAATCTCTCCACCATTCTTTGCACAAACTCTTTCATTGCTGGGAACCCATTCCTAGTGGCATCCGATCCATCCAGCAGGAAGACAACATCTCTCCTCTGACTACGGCCCTCAGCTAAGAAATAACATTCATGGGTCATATGGGGGACATTGTAAAAAAAAAAAGACGCATATTGCATTAGACAGTTGGTGCTGTGTCGTTAATTGTGCTTTCTGTCTTTTTCGGTATCATGTCACCTCCCGTTAAGTATTACAACTCAGGAAAAAATACTTTTCCTTCTGCAACTCATTAGTACAGCACGTATGATGCTATCGTTAACAGTATCAACGTTAAATCTGTTGGATGGTCGTCCATGGATATCTCATGGGAGATCCTCTGGAGTTCCACCGCTTTTGTCTGGCGAGCTCCTTGACCCTATTGTCAAAGATAAGCCTCCCAGCTCTTTCAGGATGAGGCGATTGTGTCCAGCGTTATCAAGCGACCTTCACCACACTCCAGCAGAATCAGTAGCTTTAGGGCACACACCTTCTACGTCTGCTTCCAGAGGAGGCAGTGAAGACATTGTCCCTCACGTACTGCAGAGCTGCCCCTGTGGTGAGGGGTCTCCCTCCTTTGTGCCTCAGCCCCCTGACCTTGTCGAGCACATCCTCCTTTCTTGAGTATGTGTTAAGATAGAAATGGGCCTCTGGATCTCTGCTGTACTGGACCACGGCCACACGGTCTCTGTTCTCAGATACATTTAGTCTCTCCACCATCCTTTCAACAAAGTCACGCATCGCAGGGAAAGAGCTCCTAGTGCCATCTGAGCCACCATCCAGCAGAACGCCGTCCCTCCGGCTCAGCTGTAGCTGCTCGAAATGAACAAAGTCAAGTGAGCACTAGCATCTGATATTATTGTCGGTAGGCGTATGCATGCATCTGATGCGGCAACTGCAAGCGGAAACAACTCCGTCTTTCAGCAATTTTAACACCCACCCAGCGGGCAAGCGTTAGGCCCGTCTGCTATAATAACACCCCGTTTTGGTCAGAGTAAAACTGCCTACATTTAATGAATACGAGGCCGTGAAATAAGGACTAAATTTGAATGATACATTTGGTGAAAAGGCAAAAACTTTACTAAAACAATCTAACGAGCAAACAAACTTTAAACAAGAACTTTTAACACTTAGCAGTGTCTAGAGTTCAAAGCCTTAGCGTTTTAGCCTAATTTCCCCGGCTCTGCTGATACGCGCCAACATAGCGTAATCTGTTTAAGCGTCTGTGCGCTTGCAAAATGACTCAGTTTATGATTTTCTGGAGGCGTCACGGGAATCATACCGGCCCAGTAGGTGTCCTTCGGCGGCTTGTCCAAGCCGCGTTGTTGAGGAGCTGATAAACTGCTGGCGGACACGGGAAGGTCAGAAATTCATTGATGGACTGTGCATGAGTAGGGATCGTTTGGCAATTCCTCTGCACCTCTGCTCGAATTTCTGGTGCGATGCCAAAATCAGTCCAGCTCTCTTTCAGGCGGGAGGCAGGTGCATCTACGTTATCGCTTGACCGTCCTCCACTGAGGATGAGAATCCCTGAGGACACCCTCTTGCCTTCTACTCCCGCCCGGTGATGAAGTCTGTGTCCCTCCCGGTACTGGAGAGCTGCCTAATGTGTTGAGGGTCTGCCTCCCTTGTGCCCTCAGACTATATGACGTTACGTCGAGAATGGCTTCCTTTGTGTTAATGCGTGTTCAGATAGAAATGCGACCTCGTCTCTACCGTACTGCACCACGAAATACGGTCTCTGTTTGCCTCTATGTTGAATTGCTCCACTAATCTTTGCACAAAGTCGCGCATCGCTGGAAGTATTTCTAGTGCCATCTGAACCATCCAGCAGAAACATCACGTCCTTTCTGGAGTGCATCATCATCAGGTGGGAAAAGAAACAGCGTCATTAACACCGGGACATTTCAAAACTTATCTTTGAGCGTCACGGTTAGTTCACTGCCTCTTTGACTACCTAACAACAAGGCACAGCCTGTCAGCTAGCTCTCGTAAAAGTCTGCCATGCACATACCGGTCGGAGTCGGGGAAGGTGGAGTGACGGGCATTGCGACAGTCTGGACAGAGGCCAGCAGCTGCGCTTGGACATTTGGGAGCTCACTGAAGTCGGACACGGACAGAGCATAACTGGGGTCGTATGAAATTCTCTGCAATTCTCCGCTATCAGAGCCCCTCGATCCTATTCCCAAGGTCAAGACGCCAAGCTCTTTCAGAGAGGAGGCCGCTGCGTCCACACTGTCAAATGACCTTCCCCCGCTAAAAAGGATCAGTATCTGCGGCACCCCCTCCAGCCGTCTGCTGCCGGAGGAGGCAGTAAAGACATTGTCTCTGACGTACTGGAGAGCTGCCCCCGTGTAGAGGGGTCTGCCTCCTTTGTGTCTCAGGCCTCTGACACTGTCAAGAATGTCTTCCTTTGTCGTGTAGCTATTCAGATAGAAATGGACCTCTGCGTCTCTACTGTACTGCACCACAGAGACACGGTCTTTGTTGGCCTCTATGTCGAATTGCTCCCCTACTTTTTGCACAAAGTCACGCATAGCTGGGAAAGAATTCCTAGTGCCATCTGAGCCATCCAGAAGAAACACTACGGCCTTTCTGGGAGTGGTGTATTTAGCTAGGAGGGGGGGGAAATACAGCATAATTAATGCCAAGTAATGTCAAAAACGTTCATTAACCTTCAGAATGTCATCTCAGTACACCACCTGATTAACAGTCTAAGCTCTGGATAACAGCCCCACAGCTCCCAAAAAACAAAAAACAAACAAACAAACAAAAAAACAAGTAGGGGCAGTAACTAGAATTAAGCAGAAAGACGAGAAACAGGTTACTTTAAAATTCTGCCATGCACATACCGGTGGCAGTTGGTGAAGTTGGAGTGCCAGGAATTGCAACAGCCTGGACAGAGGCCAGCAGCTTTTCTTGGACATTTAGGAAGCTCACTGAAGTGGGACCGGTCACAGCATAATTGGGGTCATTATGAAGAATTTTTCTGCGGTTCTCTGCTATCAGAGCCCCTGGATCCTATTCCAAAGGTCAAGGCGTAGAAGCTCTTTCAGAGGGAGGCTGCCCATCAACATTGTCAGATGACCTTCCCCAGCTAAGCAAAACCGGTATCTGGGCACCTCCAGCCGTATACCAGAGGGCAGAAAAGACATTGTCTCTGGCCGTACTGGAGACCTGCCCGTGTAGAGGGTCTGCCTCCCCTTGTGCCTCAGACCTCCTGACACCGTCGAGAATGTCTTCCTTTTATGGGTATGCGTGTTCAGATAGAAATTGACCTCCTGCGTCTCTGTACTTTGGACCATGACGATCTCTGTCTCAGCTATGTCCAATCTCTCCACCATTCTTTGCACAAACTCTTTGTTGCTGGGAACCCATTCTAGTGGCATCCGATCCATCCAGCGGAGACAACATCCTCTCCTCCTCTGACCTCAGCTAAGAAATAACATTCATGGGTCATATGGGGACATTGTAAAGAAAAAAAAAAAAAAAAAAAGACGCATATTGCATTAGACAGTTGGTGCTGTGTCGTTAATTGTGCTTTCTGTCTTTTTCGGTATCATGTCACCTCCCGTTAAGTATTACAACTCAGGAAAAAATACTTTTCCTTCTGCAACTCATTAGTACAGCACGGCACGCGCCGCTACAAACATAAAAGCTGAGAGGAAGTAGAGGAAGCCGCTTTGGCTTTTTCTTACCTATCGTTGTGGTAGTGATAGACGTGCCCTCTACAAAGACTTTGTCAACGTTGCTGAAAATCTGCTGTTGGACACTGGGAAGGTCAGCAAAGTCACTCACTGAGAGTGCATAACTAGGCTCATGGGAGATCCTCTGGAGTTCCCTGCTGTCTGAGCTCCTTGACCCTATTCCAAAGATAAGCACTCCCAGCTCTTTCAGGGATGAGGCCGGTGTGTCAACATTATCAAACGACCTTCCACCACTCAGCAGAATCAGTAACTGAGGCACACCTTCTACACGTCTGCTTCCAGAGGAGGCAGTGAAGACATTGTCCCTCACGTACTGCAGAGCTGCCCCTGTGTTGAGGGGTCTCCCTCCTTTGTGCCTCAGCCCCCTGACCTTGTCGAGCACATCCTCCTTTCTTGAGTATGTGTTAAGATAGAAATGGGCCTCTGGATCTCTGCTGTACTGGACCACGGACACACGGTCTCTGTTCTCAGATACATTTAGTCTCTCCACCATCCTTTCAACAAAGTCACGCATCGCAGGGAAAGAGCTCCTAGTGCCATCTGAGCCATCCAGCAGGAACACTACATCCCTCCTTCGCTCAGCTGTGGCTATCGAAATGGAACACAAAGTCACGTGAGCACTGCGCATCTGATATTATTGTCCGTAGGCGTATGCATGCATCTAGTCGGCAACTGCAAACGGGAAACAACTCTCCCGTCCTTTCACGCAATTTTAACACCCACCCAACGGGCAAACGTTAGGTCCGTCTGCTATAATAACACCCCGTTTTGGTCAGAGTAAAACTGCCTACATTTAATGAATACGAGGCCGTGAAATAAGGACTAAATTTGAAGGATACATTTGGTGAAAAGGCAAAAACTTTACTAAAACAATCTAACGAGCAAACAAACTTTAAACAAGAACTTTTAACACTTAGCAGTGTCTAGAGTTCAAAGCCTTGGCGTTTTAGCCTAATTTCCCACGGCTCTGCTGACACGCAACACTAACGTAATCTGTTTAGCGTCTACGGCACGCTTTGCAAAGAAGCGCTCAGTTTGCTGTTTTCTAGAGACGTACGGGAATCTGTCTTACCCGGCCCAGTAGGTGTCATCGGCTTGACTTGTCCAAGCACGTTGTTGAGGGAGCTGATAAACTGCTGCTGGACACCGGGAAGGTCAGAGAATTCATTGATGGACTGTGCATAGGTAGGATCGTTGGCAATTCTCTGCACCTCTCTGCTCGAATTTCTGGTGCCGATGCCAAAAATCGAGATCCCGCTCTCTTTCAGGGCGGAGGCAGGTGCATCTACGTTATCGCTTGACCGGCCTCCACTGAGGAGGATGAGAATCTGAGGGACACCCTCTTGCCTTCTACTCCCCGCCGAGGCGGTGAAGACATTGTCCCTCACGTACTGGAGAGCTGCCCCTGTGTTGAGGGGTCTGCCTCCCTTGTGCCTCAGACCTATGACACCGTCGAGAATGGCTTCCTTTGTCGTGTACGTGTTCAGATAGAAATCGACCTCTGCGTCTCTACCGTACTGCACCACAGAAACACGGTCTCTGTTTGCCTCTATGTTGAATTGCTCCACTAATCTTTGCACAAAGTCACGCATCGCTGGGAAAGTATTTCTAGTGCCATCTGAACCATCCAGCAGAAACACTACGTCCTTTCTGGGTACGCCATCATCAGCTAGGAAAAGAAAACAGCGTCATTAACACCAGGACATTTCAAAACATCTTTAGAACGTCACATTAGTTCACTGCCTCTTTGACTACCTAACAACAAGGCACAGCCTGTCAGCTAGCTCTCGTAAAAGTCTGCCATGCACATACCGGTCGGAGTCGGGGAAGTTGGAGTGACGGGCATTGCGACAGTCTGGACAGAGGCCAGCAGCTGCGCTTGGACATTTGGGAGCTCACTGAAGTCGGACACGGACAGAGCATAACTGGGGTCGTATGAAATTCTCTGCAATTCTCCGCTATCAGAGCCCCTCGATCCTATTCCCAAGGTCAAGACGCCAAGCTCTTTCAGAGAGGAGGCCGCTGCGTCCACACTGTCAAATGACCTTCCCCCGCTAAAAAGGATCAGTATCTGCGGCACCCCCTCCAGCCGTCTGCTGCCGGAGGAGGCAGTAAAGACATTGTCTCTGACGTACTGGAGAGCTGCCCCCGTGTAGAGGGGTCTGCCTCCTTTGTGTCTCAGGCCTCTGACACTGTCAAGAATGTCTTCCTTTGTCGTGTAGCTATTCAGATAGAAATGGACCTCTGCGTCTCTACTGTACTGCACCACAGAGACACGGTCTTTGTTGGCCTCTATGTCGAATTGCTCCACTACTTTTTGCACAAAGTCACGCATAGCTGGGAAAGAATTCCTAGTGCCATCTGAGCCATCCAGAAGAAACACTACGTCCTTTCTGGGAGTGGTGTATTTAGCTAGGAGGGGGGGAAAATACAGCATAATTAATGCCAAGTAATGTCAAAAACGTTCATTAACCTTCAGAATGTCATCTCAGTACACCACCTGATTAACAGTCTAAGCTCTGGATAACAGCCCCACAGCTCCCAAAAAACAAAAAACAAACAAACAAAAAAAAAACAAGTAGGGGCAGTAACTAGAATTAAGCAGAAAGACGAGAAACAGGTTACTTTAAAATTCTGCCATGCACATACCGGTGGCAGTTGGTGAAGTTGGAGGGACAGGAATTGCAACAGCCTGGACAGAGGCCAGCAGCTTTTCTTGGACATTTGGAAGCTCACTGAAGTCGGACACGGTCACAGCATAATTGGGATCGTATGAAATTTTCTGCAGTTCTCTGCTATCAGAGCCCCTGGATCCTATTCCAAAGGTCAAGACGCCAAGCTCTTTCAGAGAGGAGGCTGCCGCATCAACATTGTCAGATGACCTTCCCCCGCTAAGCAAAACCAGTATCTGCGGCACACCCTCCAGCCGCCTGCTGCCAGAGGAGGCAGAAAAGACATTGTCTCTGACGTACTGGAGACCTGCCCCCGTGTAGAGGGGTCTGCCTCCCTTGTGCCTCAGACCTCTGACACCGTCGAGAATGTCTTCCTTTGTCGTGTACGTGTTCAGATAGAAATTGACCTCTGCGTCTCTGCTGTACTGGACCACAGAAACGCGATCTCTGTACTCAGCTATGTCCAATCTCTCCACCATTCTTTGCACAAACTCTTTCATTGCTGGGAACCCATTCCTAGTGGCATCCGATCCATCCAGCAGGAAGACAACATCTCTCCTCTGACTACGGCCCTCAGCTAAGAAATAACATTCATGGGTCATATGGGGGACATTGTAAAGAAAAAAAAAAAAAAAAAGACGCATATTGCATTAGACAGTTGGTGCTGTGTCGTTAATTGTGCTTTCTGTCTTTTTCGGTATCATGTCACCTCCCGTTAAGTATTACAACTCAGGAAAAAATACTTTTCCTTCTGCAACTCATTAGTACAGCACGGCACGCGCCGCTACAAACATAAAAGCTGAGAGGAAGTAGAGGAAGCCGCTTTGGCTTTTTCTTACCTATCGTTGTGGTAGTGATAGACGTGCCCTCTACAAAGACTTTGTCAACGTTGCTGAAAATCTGCTGTTGGACACTGGGAAGGTCAGCAAAGTCACTCACTGAGAGTGCATAACTAGGCTCATGGGAGATCCTCTGGAGTTCCCTGCTGTCTGAGCTCCTTGACCCTATTCCAAAGATAAGCACTCCCAGCTCTTTCAGGGATGAGGCCGGTGTGTCAACATTATCAAACGACCTTCCACCACTCAGCAGAATCAGTAACTGAGGCACACCTTCTACACGTCTGCTTCCAGAGGAGGCAGTGAAGACATTGTCCCTCACGTACTGCAGAGCTGCCCCTGTGTTGAGGGGTCTCCCTCCTTTGTGCCTCAGCCCCCTGACCTTGTCGAGCACATCCTCCTTTCTTGAGTATGTGTTAAGATAGAAATGGGCCTCTGGATCTCTGCTGTACTGGACCACGGACACACGGTCTCTGTTCTCAGATACATTTAGTCTCTCCACCATCCTTTCAACAAAGTCACGCATCGCAGGGAAAGAGCTCCTAGTGCCATCTGAGCCATCCAGCAGGAACACTACATCCCTCCTTCGCTCAGCTGTGGCTATCGAAATGGAACACAAAGTCACGTGAGCACTGCGCATCTGATATTATTGTCCGTAGGCGTATGCATGCATCTAGTCGGCAACTGCAAACGGGAAACAACTCTCCCGTCCTTTCACGCAATTTTAACACCCACCCAACGGGCAAACGTTAGGTCCGTCTGCTATAATAACACCCCGTTTTGGTCAGAGTAAAACTGCCTACATTTAATGAATACGAGGCCGTGAAATAAGGACTAAATTTGAAGGATACATTTGGTGAAAAGGCAAAAACTTTACTAAAACAATCTAACGAGCAAACAAACTTTAAACAAGAACTTTTAACACTTAGCAGTGTCTAGAGTTCAAAGCCTTGGCGTTTTAGCCTAATTTCCCACGGCTCTGCTGACACGCAACACTAACGTAATCTGTTTAGCGTCTACGGCACGCTTTGCAAAGAAGCGCTCAGTTTGCTGTTTTCTAGAGACGTACGGGAATCTGTCTTACCCGGCCCAGTAGGTGTCATCGGCTTGACTTGTCCAAGCACGTTGTTGAGGGAGCTGATAAACTGCTGCTGGACACCGGGAAGGTCAGAGAATTCATTGATGGACTGTGCATAGGTAGGATCGTTGGCAATTCTCTGCACCGCTCTGCTCGAATTTCTGGTGCCGATGCCAAAAATCGAGATCCCGCTCTCTTTCAGGGCGGAGGCAGGTGCATCTACGTTATCGCTTGACCGTCCTCCACTGAGGAGGATGAGAATCTGAGGGACACCCTCTTGCCTTCTACTCCCCGCCGAGGCGGTGAAGACATTGTCCCTCACGTACTGGAGAGCTGCCCCTGTGTTGAGGGGTCTGCCTCCCTTGTGCCTCAGACCTCTGACACCGTCGAGAATGGCTTCCTTTGTCGTGTACGTGTTCAGATAGAAATCGACCTCTGCGTCTCTACCGTACTGCACCACAGAAACACGGTCTCTGTTTGCCTCTATGTTGAATTGCTCCACTAATCTTTGCACAAAGTCACGCATCGCTGGGAAAGTATTTCTAGTGCCATCTGAACCATCCAGCAGAAACACTACGTCCTTTCTGGGTACGCCATCATCAGCTAGGAAAAGAAAACAGCGTCATTAACACCAGGACATTTCAAAACATCTTTAGAACGTCACATTAGTTCACTGCCTCTTTGACTACCTAACAACAAGGCACAGCCTGTCAGCTAGCTCTCGTAAAAGTCTGCCATGCACATACCGGTCGGAGTCGGGGAAGTTGGAGTGACGGGCATTGCGACAGTCTGGACAGAGGCCAGCAGCTGCGCTTGGACATTTGGGAGCTCACTGAAGTCGGACACGGACAGAGCATAACTGGGGTCGTATGAAATTCTCTGCAATTCTCCGCTATCAGAGCCCCTCGATCCTATTCCCAAGGTCAAGACGCCAAGCTCTTTCAGAGAGGAGGCTGCTGTGTCCACACTGTCAAATGACCTTCCCCCGCTAAGAAGGATCAGTATCTGCGGCACCCCCTCCAGCCGTCTGCTGCCGGAGGAGGCAGTAAAGACATTGTCTCTGACGTACTGGAGAGCTGCCCCCGTGTAGAGGGGTCTGCCTCCTTTGTGTCTCAGGCCTCTGACACTGTCAAGAATGTCTTCCTTTGTCGTGTAGCTATTCAGATAGAAATGGACCTCTGCGTCTCTACTGTACTGCACCACAGAGACACGGTCTTTGTTGGCCTCTATGTCGAATTGCTCCACTACTTTTTGCACAAAGTCACGCATAGCTGGGAAAGAATTCCTAGTGCCATCTGAGCCATCCAGAAGAAACACTACGTCCTTTCTGGGAGTGGTGTATTTAGCTAGGAGGGGGGGAAAATACAGCATAATTAATGCCAAGTAATGTCAAAAACGTTCATTAACCTTCAGAATGTCATCTCAGTACACCACCTGATTAACAGTCTAAGCTCTGGATAACAGCCCCACAGCTCCCAAAAAACAAAAAACAAACAAACAAACAAAAAAACAAGTAGGGGCAGTAACTAGAATTAAGCAGAAAGACGAGAAACAGGTTACTTTAAAATTCTGCCATGCACATACCGGTGGCAGTTGGTGAAGTTGGAGTGACAGGAATTGCAACAGCCTGGACAGAGGCCAGCAGCTTTTCTTGGACATTTGGAAGCTCACTGAAGTCGGACACGGTCACAGCATAATTGGGATCGTATGAAATTTTCTGCAGTTCTCTGCTATCAGAGCCCCTGGATCCTATTCCAAAGGTCAAGACGCCAAGCTCTTTCAGAGAGGAGGCTGCCGCATCAACATTGTCAGATGACCTTCCCCCGCTAAGCAAAACCAGTATCTGCGGCACACCCTCCAGCCGCCTGCTGCCAGAGGAGGCAGAAAAGACATTGTCTCTGACGTACTGGAGACCTGCCCCCGTGTAGAGGGGTCTGCCTCCCTTGTGCCTCAGACCTCTGACACCGTCGAGAATGTCTTCCTTTGTCGTGTACGTGTTCAGATAGAAATTGACCTCTGCGTCTCTGCTGTACTGGACCACAGAAACGCGATCTCTGTCCTCAGCTATGTCCAATCTCTCCACCATTCTTTGCACAAACTCTTTCATTGCTGGGAACCCATTCCTAGTGGCATCCGATCCATCCAGCAGGAAGACAACATCTCTCCTCTGCCTACGGCCCTCAGCTAAGAAATAACATTCATGGGTCATATGGGGGACATTGTAAAGAAAAAAAAAAAGACGCATATTGCATTAGACAGTTGGTGCTGTGTCGTTAATTGTGCTTTCTGTCTTTTTCGGTATCATGTCACCTCCCGTTAAGTATTACAACTCAGGAAAAAATACTTTTCCTTCTGCAACTCATTAGTACAGCACGGCACGCGCCGCTACAAACATAAAAGCTGAGAGGAAGTAGAGGAAGCCGCTTTGGCTTTTTCTTACCTATCGTTGTGGTAGTGATAGACGTGCCCTCTACAAAGACTTTGTCAACGTTGCTGAAAATCTGCTGTTGGACACTGGGAAGGTCAGCAAAGTCACTCACTGAGAGTGCATAACTAGGCTCATGGGAGATCCTCTGGAGTTCCCTGCTGTCTGAGCTCCTTGACCCTATTCCAAAGATAAGCACTCCCAGCTCTTTCAGGGATGAGGCCGGTGTGTCAACATTATCAAACGACCTTCCACCACTCAGCAGAATCAGTAACTGAGGCACACCTTCTACACGTCTGCTTCCAGAGGAGGCAGTGAAGACATTGTCCCTCACGTACTGCAGAGCTGCCCCTGTGTTGAGGGGTCTCCCTCCTTTGTGCCTCAGCCCCCTGACCTTGTCGAGCACATCCTCCTTTCTTGAGTATGTGTTAAGATAGAAATGGGCCTCTGGATCTCTGCTGTACTGGACCACGGACACACGGTCTCTGTTCTCAGATACATTTAGTCTCTCCACCATCCTTTCAACAAAGTCACGCATCGCAGGGAAAGAGCTCCTAGTGCCATCTGAGCCATCCAGCAGGAACACTACATCCCTCCTTCGCTCAGCTGTGGCTATCGAAATGGAACACAAAGTCACGTGAGCACTGCGCATCTGATATTATTGTCCGTAGGCGTATGCATGCATCTAGTCGGCAACTGCAAACGGGAAACAACTCTCCCGTCCTTTCACGCAATTTTAACACCCACCCAACGGGCAAACGTTAGGTCCGTCTGCTATAATAACACCCCGTTTTGGTCAGAGTAAAACTGCCTACATTTAATGAATACGAGGCCGTGAAATAAGGACTAAATTTGAAGGATACATTTGGTGAAAAGGCAAAAACTTTACTAAAACAATCTAACGAGCAAACAAACTTTAAACAAGAACTTTTAACACTTAGCAGTGTCTAGAGTTCAAAGCCTTGGCGTTTTAGCCTAATTTCCCACGGCTCTGCTGACACGCAACACTAACGTAATCTGTTTAGCGTCTACGGCACGCTTTGCAAAGAAGCGCTCAGTTTGCTGTTTTCTAGAGACGTACGGGAATCTGTCTTACCCGGCCCAGTAGGTGTCATCGGCTTGACTTGTCCAAGCACGTTGTTGAGGGAGCTGATAAACTGCTGCTGGACACCGGGAAGGTCAGAGAATTCATTGATGGACTGTGCATAGGTAGGATCGTTGGCAATTCTCTGCACCTCTCTGCTCGAATTTCTGGTGCCGATGCCAAAAATCGAGATCCCGCTCTCTTTCAGGGCGGAGGCAGGTGCATCTACGTTATCGCTTGACCGGCCTCCACTGAGGAGGATGAGAATCTGAGGGACACCCTCTTGCCTTCTACTCCCCGCCGAGGCGGTGAAGACATTGTCCCTCACGTACTGGAGAGCTGCCCCTGTGTTGAGGGGTCTGCCTCCCTTGTGCCTCAGACCTATGACACCGTCGAGAATGGCTTCCTTTGTCGTGTACGTGTTCAGATAGAAATCGACCTCTGCGTCTCTACCGTACTGCACCACAGAAACACGGTCTCTGTTTGCCTCTATGTTGAATTGCTCCACTAATCTTTGCACAAAGTCACGCATCGCTGGGAAAGTATTTCTAGTGCCATCTGAACCATCCAGCAGAAACACTACGTCCTTTCTGGGTACGCCATCATCAGCTAGGAAAAGAAAACAGCGTCATTAACACCAGGACATTTCAAAACATCTTTAGAACGTCACATTAGTTCACTGCCTCTTTGACTACCTAACAACAAGGCACAGCCTGTCAGCTAGCTCTCGTAAAAGTCTGCCATGCACATACCGGTCGGAGTCGGGGAAGTTGGAGTGACGGGCATTGCGACAGTCTGGACAGAGGCCAGCAGCTGCGCTTGGACATTTGGGAGCTCACTGAAGTCGGACACGGACAGAGCATAACTGGGGTCGTATGAAATTCTCTGCAATTCTCCGCTATCAGAGCCCCTCGATCCTATTCCCAAGGTCAAGACGCCAAGCTCTTTCAGAGAGGAGGCCGCTGCGTCCACACTGTCAAATGACCTTCCCCCGCTAAAAAGGATCAGTATCTGCGGCACCCCCTCCAGCCGTCTGCTGCCGGAGGAGGCAGTAAAGACATTGTCTCTGACGTACTGGAGAGCTGCCCCCGTGTAGAGGGGTCTGCCTCCTTTGTGTCTCAGGCCTCTGACACTGTCAAGAATGTCTTCCTTTGTCGTGTAGCTATTCAGATAGAAATGGACCTCTGCGTCTCTACTGTACTGCACCACAGAGACACGGTCTTTGTTGGCCTCTATGTCGAATTGCTCCACTACTTTTTGCACAAAGTCACGCATAGCTGGGAAAGAATTCCTAGTGCCATCTGAGCCATCCAGAAGAAACACTACGTCCTTTCTGGGAGTGGTGTATTTAGCTAGGAGGGGGGGAAAATACAGCATAATTAATGCCAAGTAATGTCAAAAACGTTCATTAACCTTCAGAATGTCATCTCAGTACACCACCTGATTAACAGTCTAAGCTCTGGATAACAGCCCCACAGCTCCCAAAAAACAAAAAACAAACAAACAAAAAAAAAACAAGTAGGGGCAGTAACTAGAATTAAGCAGAAAGACGAGAAACAGGTTACTTTAAAATTCTGCCATGCACATACCGGTGGCAGTTGGTGAAGTTGGAGGGACAGGAATTGCAACAGCCTGGACAGAGGCCAGCAGCTTTTCTTGGACATTTGGAAGCTCACTGAAGTCGGACACGGTCACAGCATAATTGGGATCGTATGAAATTTTCTGCAGTTCTCTGCTATCAGAGCCCCTGGATCCTATTCCAAAGGTCAAGACGCCAAGCTCTTTCAGAGAGGAGGCTGCCGCATCAACATTGTCAGATGACCTTCCCCCGCTAAGCAAAACCAGTATCTGCGGCACACCCTCCAGCCGCCTGCTGCCAGAGGAGGCAGAAAAGACATTGTCTCTGACGTACTGGAGACCTGCCCCCGTGTAGAGGGGTCTGCCTCCCTTGTGCCTCAGACCTCTGACACCGTCGAGAATGTCTTCCTTTGTCGTGTACGTGTTCAGATAGAAATTGACCTCTGCGTCTCTGCTGTACTGGACCACAGAAACGCGATCTCTGTACTCAGCTATGTCCAATCTCTCCACCATTCTTTGCACAAACTCTTTCATTGCTGGGAACCCATTCCTAGTGGCATCCGATCCATCCAGCAGGAAGACAACATCTCTCCTCTGACTACGGCCCTCAGCTAAGAAATAACATTCATGGGTCATATGGGGGACATTGTAAAGAAAAAAAAAAAAGACGCATACTGCATTAGACAGTTGGTGCTAATTGTGCTTCTGGTCTTTTTCGTATCATGTCACCTCCTCATAAGTATTATTACAACTCAGGAAAAATACTTTTCCTTCTGCAACTCATTAGTACAGCACGGCACGCTACCGCTACAAACATAAAGCCGAGAGGAAGTAGAGGAAGCCGCCATTTTTCTTACCTATCATCGTTGGTAGTGATAATTTGCCCTGGCCAAAGACTTTGTCAACGCTAAGCTGAAAATCTGCTGTTGACACCAATAAAGTAAAGTCAATTTCACTGAGAGTGCATAACTAGGCTCATGGAGACCTTCTGAGTTCCCTGCTGTCTGAGCTCCCTGACCCTATTCCAAAGATAAGCACTCCCCAGCTCTTTTTCTAGGATGAGGGCCGGTGTGTCAACATTATCAAACACCTTCCACCACTCAGCAGAATCAGTAACTGAGGTACACTCATTAACGCCTCCGTTTCCAGAGGGAGGCAGTGAAGACATTGTCCCTCACGCATCGTGAGCTGCTCCGTGTTGAGGGTCTCCTCCTTTGTGCCTCAGCCCCCTGACCTTGTCGAGCACATCCTCCTTTCTTGAGTATGTGTTAAGATAGAAATGGGCCTCTGGATCTCTGCTGTACTGGACCACGGCCACACGGTCTCTGTTCTCAGATACATTTAGTCTCTCCACCATCCTTTCAACAAAGTCACGCATCGCAGGGAAAGAGCTCCTAGTGCCATCTGAGCCATCCAGCAGGAACCCTACATCCCTCCTTCGCTCAGCTGTGGCTATCGAAATGGAACACAAAGTCACGTGAGCACTGCGCATCTGATATTATTGTCCGTAGGCGTATGCATGCAGCTAGTCGGCAACTGCAAACGGGAAACAACTCTCCCGTCCTTTCACGCAATTTTAACACCCAC